>VZUI01043035.1:0-25457 GCA_013401135.1 Cettia cetti
GAATAAGAATAAGAATAAGAATAAGAATAAGAATAAGAATAAGAATAAGAATAAGAATAAGAATAAGAATAAGAATAAGGCAGAATATTATATTTTCAGCTGGAAGGAACTGACAAAATCAATCCATTCCAACCACCTGACTCTTTCAGGAAGCTGAAGCATGTTAAGGGCACTGTCCAAATGCCTCTGACACCCTGACAGGCTTGGGACTTTGACCCCCTCTCTGGGAAGCCTGTTCCGGAGATGTGGGGTTGGAGCTGGAGCTGCAGCGATGGACAAACAGGATCCAGCTGCCAGAGGAGCAAATCCTGGAGCCTCACAACTTTCCCATCCAGCCATGAAACAATCTGCTGATTTTATTGAAACCAGATCGCTGGCTCCATCTTGCAGCCGCTGCTCCAGCGGGTTCGGCACGTCCAGCAGCCCCCGGGAGCTGCCCGCGCTGCGAGGGGAGCGGCGAGGGGGACACAGGAGAGGCCAGCTGGCCATGTTCCCACCACAGCCTTGCCCACACTCACAACATGGACATGTTTTTAGGAAGGTGGATCAGGCACTGCAAGGATGTGGAAGGGCTCCTTAGAGCCCTCGCAGTTCCCATGCAGTCCCAGCCTACACCCCCTGTGGAAGTCCAGGTTCATCACAAAGGTCATGACTGAAACTGTTCCTCGATGAGTTCACAAGCAAAACCATCCAAACCTGGGATCCCTTATCTTTATGGTGGTGGCACAGGCAAATTGTGGCACTGGAGCGTCTCTGGACTGAGAGTGCACAAGGGCAAAACTGGATTTCTCCTGGAAATGCTGCAAAGCATGGAGATTCTGAAGCGGTGGAAATCAGCCCTGGTGAGCCAAGTAAAGACAAGAGATGTTCACACAGGGGCTTAATGATGTCACCAGCTGGCAAGTGCTGCCACACGCTTGGTGCTAGGGCTGGAATTTTGAACAAAAAACAGGTTTTGTTCTTGGTTCACAAACATAGATTTGAGACTGAGCCTTGAGGAGCTCAGGGATGTTTCGGGATGTCCAGGGGGCTTTGACCGGGTCACCAGGGGAGCTCATCTGCCCCCAGGGATGGAGGGAGTTGGGCAACAGGATAAAACCCTCCAGCCATGGCAGGCTGCCCTTTAACACAGCAGGAGAAGATACAGTTTGGGGGTATTGCAGAGGGACCCTCTGAGTCACTGCTGAGGTGTGGTGGGGGTCCCACACCATTCCTGAGGGTCTCGGTGTGGATGCCATGGAGAGGCTGATGGAAGGGCTTCGTTTTCATCTGCACTTCCTGGTCAGGGAAAGTGTCAGCATTCCTGTTGCTACCCAAAACCACCAGCACTTGGAAATCAGAGGATACCACCATCCCACCTGGCACTGTCCCTGTGTCCCTGTGTCCCTGATGGGACAGTGACAGGCTTGCGGGGTGAGGGAGGGTGGCTGGTGCAGGACCCCAGCCCGCTCCCTGCCTTCCCTCCCTGGGAAATTATCCCTGCTCACCAGGCAGGGAGACAGTGGGTGCAGCCACCCAGATGTGCTTAGAGACCCGCCAGGTGTGCTCACAGACCCCAGAGCTGCTCACAGATCCCAGATTTGTTCGTTAGCCCCCAGGTTTTCTCTCTTGAGTTCATTTATGTCTCAACAGCAGCATCAGGGCAGAGTGAGGGCCCCCCTCCCATGGGACACAGGGGACACACCTTGGTCTGTGCAAGGAATTCATCCAGGCGTGCTGCAATAACATGCCTCCTGGGACAAGGACTTAATCCTGGCAGCCCCTTTCCATGCAGGACAATATCCCAAATGTTTTAACAAGGCAGAGAGTTATCCATCTCCTCACCTCCCCTCTCGACTCAGAGAAACCATTCCCAAATTTCCACAGGGATGTAGGCAAGGCAATAACTAGGGATGACGGGCTTCTCTCTAGAACCACTTGGCTGCAGTCTGTTAAAAAGATATTTTGGGCACTTTTTTTCTCCAAAGCTTGAGGTTTTTTGTGAAACAGAATGAATTAACAAACCCCGGAGCTGGCTGATTTCAGCTGAGTGTTTTGATGAATAATGTGCCATAATGGGCCCAAACAAGCTGGGGAGTTTATCTCATCCCACTGCACATCCCATTCCATGCCGCATCCGCTTGCTTCCAGCCCTCCTGCCCCGGCACTGATTGGAGAGTCTGTTCTCCTCCATCATCTGCTCTGGCTGCTCCAAAATGGAATATTTCAAGGATTCTAGAGAGAAGGGGCTTTTTGTCTGCCAGAAAGCCCTTCTGCCGAGAGGCGTCTGCAGGAAGCTGAGCACAATCAACTTGTAAAGTTGGGAAATTTGCTCAAAATGCAAATCCTGTCCCTCTGGCTTGGATCCCAGCACAGTGCAGGTCACGGAGGTGAGGAGCAAACATGGCCCCAGGTATTCACAGCTTCCCAAACCAAACACCTGAGCTGTTTTGGGAACTGATCCATCATTTCCATTTCTGTGCATATTTATTACACTCAGCTCTCCTCAGCACTGGGTAAAAACAAGTGCAAATTGAGCCATTGATTGATTGTTTGATTGTTGTGTGCATTTACCAATTAATTTCTATTTGTTTGTCTGAAAAATACCCACAAGTCTTAAAAGCCAGGTTCTTGCTGATGTCTAGAAAATGGAATTACAAAAAAAGGTGAGGGGAACCTGCAGGTCTTTTTGTGGGACTGATTCCCACTCCTGAGCTGGGATGCTGAGAGCTCCTGAGGCATCACCCTGAAGATGCTCGGGTAGGATCACAGGACCACAGAATCATTTAGGTTGGAAAAGGCCTCCAAAAAATTGGTGGTGCTATGTGTTCCTATTTGTAAATTAATTAGATCTCAAATGCACTTGTGGCGCTGTTGTGGGCTCCCTGGCTGGTGGGATCCACTGGTTGGAGACCATGCAGTTCTGACCCTCAGCAGCACAGGGAGTGGCTGGACATGGGAACAGGCTCCCCAGGGAAGTGGTCATGGCCCCAGGAGCTCCCAGAGCATTTGGACAATGTTCCCAGGCTCATGGAAGGATTTTGGGGCAGTTGTGTGCAGGGTCAGGAGTTGGATTCAGTGATCCTTGTGGATCCTGTGTGATTTGCCCACAGGGGTGTCTGAGGGGTCACTCACAGCTCAAGTGGTGGCTGAGAGGTGAGGAGCTCTTCATCTTCATCCAGTTCTGAGCCCCAGCTGTTCCTTTCTCTAATCCATGGACACGATATCGGGAGCAGCAGCATTCCGGAGGGAGCAGAAGGGGTTTATGTCAGACCAACACAAAGGCTGCTCTGCAGCACTGGGATGTTTAACCTTGGCCAGGAGGAATGGTTGTGCTATTGTACTGCACAAAATTAATTGTCCTAACCCCAAGAGACCTGATCAATGGCAGGCAGCTCCCAGCAAATTCCCAGGTTTACACTGTCCCTCTCCTGTCCCAAATAACTGCATCCATCAGGGACCAGCATCTTTTGCCCTGCAGCTTTCCCCAGGGCAGAGACCTGCACCGTTGCCCTGGGGGTCCAGTGGGGGATAGGGGATGTCCAGGTGGGCAGCTCTTCCAGATGAGCGGGCAGCTGGTCCCGGTGTGCAGGAGCTGGCAGGGATGTGGTGCTTGCTGTGCTGGAGCCTTGCTCCCCTCTCCTGCCTCATTCACCACATTTCCTGTTGTGGGACAAATCTGCTTTTTGTGTAAATCTGTCAGCAGCAAGAAGTCAGTGAGTTTCCCTCAGTGAGTTTTTCGTGTATTTTTAATAAAGGTCACTCTGTGTTTACTGGCAAAGACGATCGATATCGGCTCATAATTCATGAAGGATCCCACTGGTCTGTAACGACCTGCAGTCAGAGCACACAGCGAGCCTTGTCCACAGCCTCTGCCAGCTCCTGGAGGGTCCAGCTACCTCCTGCCTCTGCCCAGCTGCCTTCTCCTCTGCCCAGCCTGAGGGTCACTCCCCTTGGAGCCATTTCCTCCTCATGTCCTGAGGTGGGGCTGGCAGGAGCCCCCAGCTCAAGCTGTCCTGGCTGGGCACTGCTGCTCACCACTTCCCCACTGCAGCCTGAGGGACAACCATCAGTCTCCATCCGTCCATCCCCTCACCCTCAGGCTGCTCCCAGAGCTGAGGGGTGAGCTCTGATGGGGCTGGATGGGGCACAGCCAGCAGTGAGACTCCCAAGGTGCCCGTGATGCACATGCTGAGCCCCTGGCAGTGGCTGCCCCTTGCTCTGACCCCATGACACCCCCCCTGTGCCCAGAGCCAGCTGTGGCCGTGGCTGCAGGGAAGCTTGGGCTGGCTGTGATGAGGGAGGGAGAGAGGGAGGGAGGGAGAGAGGGAGGGAGGGAGGGAGGGAGGGAGGGAGGGAGGCTGCAGGGAAGCTTGGGCTGGCTGTGAGGAGGGAGGGAGGGAGGGAGGGAGGGAAGGAGGGAGGGAACAGCAGACTAATGCCTTAACAAATTTGATTTCAGAGCAAACGAGCTGGCTGCTGTTGTGCGGCACTGGTAACCTGGTTTTGTGTTGCTGTCTGCACTGGGAAGCACGGCTATTTTTAGGTTATTTTTAGGCTCTTAATGCTAGTGGAAGAAAAGGAAAAGAAGAAAAAAAAGGAAGAAAGTATAAGCCCTGCGGTAAATAACTGGGTCTCGGTGGAATTGGGGTGAGCTCTGAAGGTACATCTGGAGCTGCTCTTCCCAGTGAGCCCCCTCTGAGGTCCAAGCAGGGGTGTCCAGGTACAGCAGGCCTCAGGGTGGTGCCTCTTCCAGGGGGGATTGGGACATGCCTCATGCTGGATGGGGACACTGGAGTGATAGGGGGGCTCCAGTCGAGGAGGGTCAGCAGAGACTCAGGCTCAGGGATGGCCCACAGGCTTGCCCTGCTGCAGGGTCACCACATCCTGCCCGTTCTCTGCTGCCCTCCCAGTCCTGACCCTCACAGTCTGTGGGTGGAGCCATCCACCCCCCCTGCTCTGTCTGCAGCTCCCTGCCCACTCCCCGGTCACTGTTAATGCCTTTAGCAGGGGTCTGCTCCAAGCAGCTCCTGAGTTCATTGCCCTGAACTTTGGAACCTAAAAGGGAGAGAAATTTTAGATAAATGGTCCATCAAGTTTTGGTTTGCATGGGGTGGTGCAGGGAAAAACCATCCTGGGGATGTCAATGCTCTAAGGACTGGCAGGAGCTGAGACTACAGGGTGAGCAGGAGCTGTCTGGAGTTACTGTCTGTGGGAAGGAGCTAGGCTGGTCATCCCGAACATCAGTTTGGAATGATCAGCTCACTTCCCCTTCACAAAGCAAATCCCTGGGAAGTGTGCAATGGGGAGACGAATTAATAGCCCAGAACTTTTTGTCGGGCCAAGCATGTGGCTGCGTCTGAATAAGAGGCCAGGCTTGTGAGCAGCATTTTAGGATGGGCTTCCTAAGGAGCCCCTAGCTTGGCTGGAAACCTGTGGCAATGGACTTGGGGTCTTCATGAGCCCTGTGGCCAGCTGGAGCTGCAGCATGGCTGGAGGTGTGGTGTCCCCTGCTGGGACAGGGGCTGCTCTTGGCCCCTCAGGATACCATAGGCTATTTCTATCCCTCTGGATTTTATTCCAGTTGGATTTTGGCAGAATGAACCTCAGCATGAGCCTGGGAAAAGCTGTTTGCACATGGCCTTGGGCTCGAGTGCACTCCCACTCTCAGGGACTGGGGAGCAAAGTCAGAGAGGCACTGCAGAAACAGACAATTTCTGATGAAATATTCAGCCTGAGCTGCCTTTGAACCTACTGCTAATCCCTCCTTGGCCATGGCTGGGATTGCATTTCCCAAATACCAGTGCAAGGATGTATTTGCACAGCATAAACCTGATCTGTATCAACATTTTCCTCTTTACACTTTGGTCCCAGTTCCTAGGCCTTAAAGTGTGAGAAGCTCACCCTCTGAAGGGTTTGTCACCTGGTCTGTGGGTCCCTGCCAGTGGCCAGGGGACTCCCAGGCTTCTGGTTCTCCAGTGGGACCCTTTCTCTCCCCAGCCTCCTCCTCCAAGCAAGAGACTTTTGCAACAGCCCAGCCAGCATTTTAACAGTTCTGTCTCATGCTGATTTTTCCACTCCTCTCAGCCCAGGTCTGTGGGATATCACTTCCCTTTTGCTGCTGGGCTGGGAGCCACCAGCCGCTTTCAGTGACACCAGTGACAAAGCCACTTCAGTCGTCTCTGCCCCGCTCCTGCTCGTGTGTCCCAACCTGCTTTCACTAATTTGGAGGGGAAAATAACAATCATTAAAACTGTCTTTATCAGTTTCTCTCGTCTGCCCTTCTCATCTGCTGTTGCTCCATCCCATTACTTTGCTCTGTGAAGAGCCCCTTTGGGTCCCTCCTTTTTCCTCCCCTATCCTCAGCTCCTCTTCCCACAGAGGAGCCAAAGGGGACATGGGATTGTCCTGGCCTCCAAGCACTGTCACCAAAAGCAGTGGCAGGAGGGGTGGACATCCTCACACAGCAGGGACAGAACCCTCTGGGGAGCTTTGCCAAGTGTTGACGCTGGCAAGAACATCCTGGAAAGATGGGATGGAAGGATGGCAAGACAAGAGACAAGGAAAAGATGGACAGCTGTGGTCTGAGACCTGGACAATCTGCCCAAGCTGGGAAGAGGCAAATTCCCAACCCAGGGCTTTCTGCAGTCCTTGGAGACACCCCAGGGCTGGGAATTGTCCCTGTTCCAGAGGACACCCTCCTATATCTGTTCCCTGGAGAGAGAGGGCAGCTCTGGCGAGTGACACTCACCCAGGAGACTGTGTTACAAAACAATAACAGTAACAACAGGAACAATACAATTGAGCTTCCCTAATCTACAGTAAATGACTGGGGGGCCTGGGGTGAGTTAATGAAATCTGTGGCTCAGAGAGTCCCGTCCCACAGCCAGGGTCATCCATCACCTCACGCACTGGGATTGCCCCTTTCGACAGCTGCAGCTTATTTTTAATTATTGATACTATCTCATAATGTCCCAGTAAACATGTGGAAGTGAGTTCTGTGGGAACAGTGAGGTCCCTGCACAAATGCTAGCAAGCCTTTGTGGGGAGCAGGAGCTCAAGGGTGCACAAGGAAGGGAAAGCAGTGCCTGACCCCCAAGCCCCAGCACCGGGGACCCCCATAACACGGCTGGGCTGAATCGAGAGGCAGCTGCCCTTATTTCCCTTTTAAGACCAAACTACTCTCCCAACAGGCACAATTGCCTTTGTCCCTGCTCCAGCCTGCTCTCCACACCCCCCTCCTGGCCGCGCCGTGCCCAGGGTGCCCCCGACCTGCTGCATCCCTCTCTCCCTCCCCGCTTCCCCAGCCAGAGGTATTTTGCAAACACAAATGCATTAACAGGCTGGCGAGAGCCCCCATGAATATTTCATGTTTAACATGCCCTCGTTTCCTCCCGGTTAATGGATCTCTCCGATTATGCCTCCGCCTGTCTGAGCAGGATACCTTTTCAGCGGAACATAAAAGCTGCTCCCCGGTGAGGTGGAGAGGAAACCACTCTGCTCTGGGATTCAACCACCCGAGAAGCAGAGGGTCCAGCGCCTGCCCTCGTGTGCTTGGAACACTGGGTTTCCCTTACCAGCTCCTATTTCCCTTCCTCAGCCCATTCCCCTCCTTTTTTTTTTTTTTTTTTTTTTTTTTTTTTTTTTTTTCCTTTCTTACTGAATTTTGCTGGCCTGGGTGTCCCTAACACATTTTACTCTTGGAGCTTCCCACACTGGGGTGCTTCAGGCAGAGCAGAGGGACTTGGTCAGAGCTGCTGCTGGGAGAAGCTTGGGCTTAGGGAATAAAAAAAAGAAAAAGGAATTGATCCAGGTTTAATGAAATGTTACATTTTACTCTCAGGGGAACATTTGGTTTGTTCTGAAGTGCTGATTTTTAAAAAGTAGGATTGAAGGGTGTTTTTAAAAAGTGAGGGATTTTGGAGAGCAAAATCAACACATTCCATTGTCGAAATGTCAGAGGGAGGTTCTTAATCTGGGAAAAAGAAAATTTAATTTCAAGATCTCAGTGTGACTGAAATGAAGGAAGAAAGGGCAGAATTGGAGTAGCTGGCCAAGGAAACCTGTACACAACAGGATGATTTCCCATTGTGGAGGCTCCAATGGCAGCTCCAGTCCTGTGGGACCCCTGGTCCCAGGGGAGTCCTTGGCTCTGCCCTGGCACAGTGCTCTGTCCCACAGCCCAGGATGGGAGCAGCCCTCCTGCATCCTGGTGCTGGAGGGCCAGGATGGGCCAGCAGAGCAATCAGCTCTTCAGTTTGATACAATTAGAAATTCCATAGAGCAGGAATGAAAACAAAGTCTGGGCCAAGAGCTGCTCCTGCCAAGGCGTCCTTGCAGGGCTCTGGCTCCAATCAGGTGCTGGGGTGGTGGGTGTTGATAGACCCCAAAGTGTGCACATGGCAGGAGGGCCACGGACACCCTGTGCCACTGCCACTGCTGGGGGCCACACCAGGCCCCCCCGGCTCAGCCACAATATCCTGGCATGATGATCCAGTAGTGTCATGGATCCCAAGGGCACGGCTGTGCTGGGAGCTCAGCTCCAACTCTGGGAGCAGCTCTGCTGGGGATGGGATCGTGTTCTCCCATTTCACTGGCACTGAGAGGGGTTCTCATCCTTGGATGCCAATGGTGTCCCCTATTCTCAGCCTCATTCCTGGCATCACCCATTCCCAGCCCAAAATAAGATACTTTTCTGTATGAAGTGATCTGGATAATCGCCCAGCTGGGAGTACGTGGAAGCAGTGGGAGGGTTGTGCCCAAAACTTTGGGTACTGGGGAGGGAAGGGTGTGCCCTGTCTCACTCCATTGCCAGTCACCTCCTAACTCCTCAGCCAGACTTGCGGTCCCCTCTGTGCCCCCTCTCCTCCCCCCCAGTTCCCTCCATGCCTGCTCCCTGCCTCCAAACCCTTTTTCCTTTTACATGCAGGATTTTAATCTAATTTTCTCAATGCAAATCTTAACAGGGAAAAGCCTTGAAATCAAATCTCCAGAAGTCTCCCTTCACAGTTCAGGGATCTGATTAAATTGCAAGCTTGGTTAATATTTGGTGCGACGGGGGGGAGCAAGGGGTGGGAGGAGAGGGGAGCAGAGTGAGTGGATCTGTCGGAGGGGCCGGGGCCTTTTCAAATAATCTGTTTACCCCTGCAGCTAAGGAGCCCATTAGCAAGTGTTCTCCGTTCTAATTTCCCGTCGTGCCGTGTCCTGCAGACCTCACTGTGTTTATTTGGAGAAGCAGAACAAAATTGTTTGTATAATTAGATCTGCTACAAGGGCTGCCCTTGAAGGGTCCCCAGCAGGAAGCTTTCGATTGCAAAGGGCCCCCGCTGCCGTGGACCCCCAGCCTCAGCCCCCAGCACAGCCAACAACAACATCATCCCACTGGGATGGGCTCTGGGAGGCACAGATGTGTTCCCTGCCCACTGCCTGCCCACGGACACGCAGCCCCGCAGTGCTCCAGCTGCACACGGGGCTTTTCCCAAGGGATGAAGCAAAGGGCTGCTCTGGCTGCCCACTCCAATCCCTGCCAGGACAGGACAGTCCCATGAAATGGCCACAGCTTCCCATCTCCAGCAGCCCAGAGTTTGGCTGCTCATGCATCCCACCCAGCTTCCCACCAGCGTGGCCTCAGTCCAAAGCTGGGATGTTTTCCAGCTGTGTCAGTGTGGGGAACCTTCCTCTTTCCCCAGTCGATGCCCCATGGCTGGGAATTCCGACAGAGCTGCCCTGCTCCCCCCAAACATCACAGAGCCAAGGATACTCTCACTGCCAGCTCTGACTGGAATCATCAGGAGGTGTTCCCAGCAGTGCAGGGACAGCTGACAGATCCCTCCTGTTCCTCCTGTGATCCCACTACAAGCTTGGAAGTGGTTATTTTGGTAGGAGAAGCAGTGAGCAGTGATAGGTAAATCAGATCTGGCAGAGGCAGCCCTGCAGAGTGCTTGGAGCTACTGACATTCCTTTATTTCAGGAGTGTTTTACTGAAGGATGATTTTTTTTTTTTTTTTTTGGCTGTTGACAAAAAATTCAGTGGCTTTTTTGGTAAATGAAAGTTCTTGAAAAACTGTATTTTCAGAAAATGTTTGGTATTAAAAAAATGATTGGGAAAAAAAGTGGCCCTTGAAGATCCCATCACTGAAAAAAATAGAAAATTTTCCCCAAGAAACAAAGACTTAAATGATAAAAATAAAACATATTTTTTTCTCTTCGGGGGAGAATCCTCAGATCTCTTTGACTCCAACAGGGATGCACAGCACAAGGGCTTGGAGGCAAATGTAGCCCAGGGAATACTCTGCCTGTGTTTGGTGTTCAACCACCTCATTCCAACTCCCCTGACTCCAAATACTTCCTTAATAAGCCCAATGAACAACACTGGGCTCAGTGTGGATGATTAATCGTGGTGCTATCACTCCTCAGATGTTCAAACCGTGTAATTCCCGCTGTGAACATCCCCATCTTGGGGTGTTCACCACATCCCACCATGCTGCCCTCGGCACACACAGCTCTGTTTCTCTGAGCTAATCCCACCAGGGAGCACACTGTCCATGGGATCCACCATCCCTGCTCCCAGGGATGCCCCTGGGGAAGCTGGAAGGGCTGGGGCTGCTGGGACTTCCAGAGCACTGAGCACCTCCAGGGCTCCTCTTCCTCCCTTGGGGTGGGTGGGAAGCAGAGACCACGTGAGCAACTTAATGGAGCAGAACTTGGCTTTAATCTGTTCCCATAAACGTTTATGATCCCCTAATTATTAACATTTAATGCTGTATTAATTCATTGATGGGCTTTCATTTTTGATTTTAATGGCTCAGCAATTCCTGCTCTCCCTCCTTTCCTCTTTTGTTCTTGATGGGAGGAAGAGGAGGCAGCAAGAGGCAGTGGAGTGTGATGGGCATGATGGCTTTGGCTCCTCCGCTCCTTCTCCTCCAGAAATGGGGTCCCAGGGATCCACAGCTACTCTTCTCCACATCAGGGAGGAGGGCTGGGAGCAAGGAGAGACCTCTCAGCCATGGCAAGGGTCCCCCTGCTGAGGATCTGCCTTGCTGAAGGGGGCAAAGTAGCACAAGAAATGTTGTCAAGCTTTGGGCCAAGCTGAAGACACGGTGGGAATTGCAGAGAGATAATCCCGGAGGAAAACCCCTGGGAGGGAGAGCACACACGGTTTAAAACGCTGTTTATTTGAAGTGTCCTGCCGAAGTGCTCCCTGCGCTGCCCAGCTCGCACACATCCCCCGTGCCCCCACCCCTGCTCCGCCGGCTGAGATGTTTATTTAAGTGTCCTGAAAACTTTATCTGGAAATCAGTTCCCTTCTCTTCCCCTTGTCCGCCTTTCCACTTTCTTTTCCTCCCATTCATCACTTTGAAAAATGACCCGTTTTCTCTCCCTGGCTGGTGCCTCCTCCTCCCCGCGCTGCCCGGGCGGCAGCTCCGACAGCCCGGGCTGCCCGCTAATTAATGGGCTTCTCCGGGCAGTCACAACTACATCCCGGGGAGCCGGGGCTGACAGATGGTCCTGCTCACACCAGGACACGCCACAACCCCTGGGACATCGCTACGGTGCCGGCAGTGCGGGGCAG
Source organism: Cettia cetti (assembly GCA_013401135.1). NCBI lineage: Eukaryota > Metazoa > Chordata > Aves > Passeriformes > Sylviidae > Cettia > Cettia cetti. The sequence continues at coordinate 11,552 of VZUI01043035.1, forward strand.
CTGGGGGTGGCAGAGGGACTGCCCCGTACTGCCCACCCTGCGGGATCCACAGTCCTGGAGGAGGGATGGGCCCACAGAAGACCCTGGTGTGGGTTTTCCCCACCCTGGGCTGCAGTGCTGCTCACACTGAGGGTTCTTTCATCTGGCCACTGCTCCAGCTTCCCACATTGTGAGAATTTGCTGGGAAAAAAAAAAAAAAAAAAGAAAAAAAAAAAAAAAAAAAAAAAAAAAAAAAAAAGAAAAAAAAAAAGAAAAAAATCAATTAACTAAACCAAACCCTGAAACAATTATTTGTCCACTTCCCAACCTCATTTGGGAAGCATAAACCCCCACACACTTACTGAGGGCTGACGTGCAAAGGCACATGCTGACTGTGTTTTCATGACTAATTTCATCTGCACCGAGAAGCCCCCTCCCCTTCACCCTTTTCCACCTCCATCTGTTCCCCACACTCCGAGCTGTTACAGCAAAAACATGGAAAAACAGCAGAAAAGAGGAAGGAAAGATGGGAAAAGGCAGCAGACTGTCACTGCACCCAGCACCACCTTCCAGGCAGGTTTTCCAAGACCTGATCAGAACATTCCATATGAGCCTGTGCTCATGCCCTGGTGCTGGGGGAGGATGGAGGTCTGGAAGTCCCATCAGCCCTCAGTGTCCAGTTATCTCACCCCCTTTTCTCTGTGGCTGCCCTCAAAGCAAGGAGGGGACCTGATCCCATCCCTGTTCCCCCACGAAGAGCCCAGGTATTAATTTCCAGAGTGCAGAATGAGCACCCTCTGGCCCAGTGCTCCCTGCACTCTCTGTGCTGATCCTGAGAGCCATTCCCACTTCTCCACTGGACTTCTCCTCCAGACACTCACTGACTGTAGTATCAGCTGTAGCTATATCCTGTGGCCTGGAGCTGGGGACGATGGATACATGGACCTTTCATTCCCACAGTCAGGCTCCTAAATCATGTCAAGTCGTAGAGACCAAAGGAATGATTTTCCAAAGCTGCAGGGATCATCCCGTGAGTTGTTTTGGCACTTGGGAGGGTGCAGAGCTGGAATATTGGGGTTTTGGCTACTGAGCACCTGCAGGTGAAGGGGACAGAGGAGTACCCAAGAGTGAGACTGGAACAGGGATCAGGGATCATGGATAGGGGCTGGGAACAGGGGCCAGGGACTGGAGTGAGGTGGGGAAGAGCCCCTGTGGCACAGCAGCACGTGGGTGTGGGCACTGGCATACTCACATCCCCAGGGCAAGGTGAGTTCCCCTCTCACTCCTGCCTCCTTGGCAGCCCTTTTTCCATCAGCATTCCCTCCTGGAATGTGGGCTCCTGCTGCTGCTGCTCCTGGGACCTTCAGCACACAGAGGCTGAGGTTCAGCCCTTGGGGTTCAGAGGGCAGCACCAGATCTGCCAGAGATACCCTGTGTTTGCACAGGGTTTCCTTTCCCTTGATCACTCTTGGCTTTTTAGCTCTGCTCTTCCTGCAGTTTTTCTTTATGTCAGCGATTAATCTGTTGTCCCTCATGAGGAAACATGAATTTCCCTGGGAAGAAAGTCAGTTGGTTGTGTCACACGTGAATGGGGCAGGAACACATGTGGGATGTGAGGGGCTGGTGGCAGACAGGGTCCCCACAGATTCCCACAAGCACAGACACTGCCCGTGGGATGGCTGTGTGTGGAGGTTATGACTGGGGACAATGATGCTGCAGGTTTTTAGGGATGCAGCACCTTGCATGGTCACACACCTTACAGTGCCGTTGTTTTTAGAGCTATTTGGTAAATGGCCCATACAGACAGAAAAGTTTTAGGCTCTGCTGTCAGCTGCCCTCACTCTCAGCTCTGTATTCCTTGGGATGCCCTGGTTCTCCAGCTCTGGCTTGCCTCTGACTCCTCCACCCACCCTGCCACGGAGGGAGGGAGTGGAAGAAGGGAAGCAGGGCTGGTGCTGGGCTGCACTGCCAGCCCCGTGCTCCCTGCCAGCCCCACAGCTTCCCAAGGCTGTGTGAGCAGATGCAGCTCCTTCAGCCCCCGCTGCAAAACGCTGATACCGACTTTGACACAAGGCAGCATTAATGGGGAGCTTATTTGTGAGTCTTCTGGCAGCAGCAGCATCAGCAACAACAGCAACCGTGTCTCTGCAAGGAGCTGAAAAGCTGCCAGGCAGATTCTCGAGTGAAAAGATGGCAATAAAAGGACCCTGGCCATAGCACAGCCCCCCCTTCCCAGGCAGCTGCAGAGTCCTGGTGTTCTGGGCTTGTCTCTGCAGAGCCCTGGGCCCATCTCTTGCATCCTGAGCCCACCAGCTCTCAGTGCTGTTTCCAAGCAGCAGAGGTGGGAGGGATGGCAGCTTCCTCCAGTCCTGCTGCAGCACGTGGCTGGGAGCGGGATCCGACGTGCCCTAGAGCCAGGGGCAGTGGAGCAGCCTGGAGAGAGCCCCTCCCACAGGGTTTAGAATTTTCCTGGGTGAGACGAAAGCTCTGCCTTGACTGTATTGCCAGAGCACACATGCTCTCAGCTGCCAGCATGCTGCTTCCATCCAGTGGTGGGAATCATCAGATCCCAGATATATCTGGGTTGGAAGGAACCTTAGAGCTCATCTTCTTCCACTCCCCTGCCATGGTGACACTTGCTCCAAGCCCTCTCCAACCTGGCTTTGAATACTGCCAGGGGTGGGGCAGCCACAGCTTTTCTAAGCAACCTGTGCTAGGGCCTCGCAGGGAAGGATTTTTTTCCCAATATCCCTTCTAAACCTACCTCTTCCAGTTGCAGCTTGTTCTCCGGGGGCAGATACCCACTTCACTGCCTCAGAGTCACCCCAAGAGGCTCAGAGGTCCCTTCCCATACATCTGGGCTGTTTCCAGGGAGATCCCCCAGGTAGGATTCCCTGATAACAATGTGGCGATCCCATAAAGGACAGAGGTGATCCCAGCTTGAGTGAAATCCCTCATGGCCATGAACCTGGCAAACAGCATTTGGAACTCTGCAGCAAAAACAAAACAGACCAGACGGCACATATTTTCCTTCCTTTGAAAGGGAAAACACAAAGTTAAAGGGTTTAAGCACCCTCCCCACAACCCCCCTCCACTTTTTTTAAGGGGAATTAAAGCAAAAATTCACATCTGGAATGACAACTCCTAACCCTACCCTGTACCCCCAAATTAATCAGGGCCCATAATGGAAATGTTGACAGACTCATAATTCCAACCTTTCAAACACAGATCTGGTGTTAAACTGCCCCTGCAGCCCTCCGAGGAGGGGACTGGAGTGGCACAGGGGGGGAGCACCATGGGGCTGACGTTGGGGGGCTGCCTCCCCTCTGCCTGGCTGGGGACACTGCTCCCCTGCGGGGCACTGAGCCCACAGCACGGGGTGCATGGGCACTCCCGTGTCCTCAGACCTCTCTTCCCAGCTCCCAGGGTCGCAGCATCCCTGTTCTAGGTGCAGGCACAGCTTATCCCGTGGTCCCCAGGCTGTGCCCCCTCGCTGTCCCTGGGACAGCCCTGGTGTCTGTGGTGCTGCACCGGGAGCTCGTGTGCCTGTGCTTTTGGCACGCTCCCCGAGGGCTCAGCTCACGCTGGCTGTGCTAATCCCGGCGTGTTCTTCCCCGCGGAGACGCTGCTGCCTCCCGATTGTCTAAACTTTGGGAGCATTAAGGTACAAGCTGTAAAAATAAAGCCCGACGCCAGGACCCCTCGCACACGGCTCCGGGGCTGATGTCGCCCTCCCGCCGCTGCCCCCCCGGAGCTCAGGTTTCACGTCCCTCCCCAGAACAGCACCTCGAGCGTTTGTGACATGGCTCCAGCGTGATGGTGGCTTTAGGGTGACAGTGGCTCTGGGGTGATGGATAGTCAGAGTACCCAGCTCCTCAGAGGGAAGGGCTGGGGGGACATGTGAGTGCCCAGCTGGGGACAGGCACAGGGCATGCCTGGTGCTGGCACTGCCAGGGGCTCTGATCCTGGGCGAGGCAATAGAGGGGGCAGCAGCATCCCCCCATCTCAGCTCTGGGTGGAGAAAACATGCCCAGCCCCCAGCAGATGGACCTGGAGACTGGGATGGACGTGCAGCTCTCACACACCCCTCAATAACTTGGGGCTTGGCCAAAGGGTCCCTGTCACCGCAGCCAGCCCTGTCCCACTCCTGGCTGTGGGATCCTGAGGGTCCTGGGGAAGGGAGCAGCCCCCAGCCTGCAGGGACAGCGCCTGGGCTGGGAGTAGAAACTTCTATTGTTTTCCCACCTGTCCGAGTTACAAAGGGCCAAATGGATTTTCATGAAATGTTATTAAAAAATGAAAAGGGTTTGGCTTCCGGGCCGAGGCCCCAAGTGCCAAATCCGCCCCAGGCAGAGTTTTATGACTAAGTCTGTAATAAAAGCCTTTGAAAGAGGGGCTTAAAACTGGAGTCTCCACAGACCCTCTCCACTCAAGGGCAGCACGTGGGGGATTGCAGTGTGTTCATAACCTGCTTGGGTCTTCTGAGGGCTTTACTCTGTGACAGGGACAGCACCTCTGCTCTGCTGTCAGTGTCCTGTTGGAGGTGGCTCCCAGGCAGGCAGGGACTCTTCCTGTGGCAGAGTTTGGCTGGGGGGAGCATCAAGGGACCAGGGAGAGAGGAGATGTGACTCCAGACACATCCTAGGACAGAACAGCTCCCAAAAAGCCCTGTGCTTGGTGCAAGCAAGGAGCCTGGGTGTCCTGAGGCTGCCTGGGGGGGTACCCCAGGCCATCACCCCACAGCATGGGGGTTACCCTGCATTGGGACCCCATGCTCCAGTTGATGTTTTGGCCTCCAGAGGGTGGGAAAGGCATTTGGACAAAGGGTGCAGACAAAAGGTTTGTCTGAGTGCTGGAAGGCTGTGAGCACCCAATGGCTTGGGAAGGTCCTTGGGGAGTGAACCCAGCAGGTGCAGGTGGGTGACAACTGGATGTCACACACTGAGTGGGGCACATGTGCTTCCTGCAAACGTGTTCTGGCTGCTCGGAATTCTGTGTGCAAACCTCAGCTTCAAATAATTTGTAAATAATGTTCTCATTACTTTGCTAGCTCTAATTAGGACAAAGGGGGGAGAAATGAAGTATTTAGGCTGACTCCCAGGGAAACTACATAGAGAAGAGCAGCTCCACAGGCTGCAGAGCAGTATCCTAAAGGGAGTGCTGGAAACCTTGAGCCGTTTAAATTTAGGCTGGGGAAGCCCTGGAGGTTAATGCAGGGCCTGTATTGGCCCGGGGAGAGGAGGTGAGAGATGAAAAGGCCCCTTTCATTGCTCTCCATGGCACTGCAGTGAAGGGCAGGCTGCAGATCTCCCTTTCCTGCCATCCCTCGCTCCTCAGGCTGGAATCTCGGGCTCGGCTCTTTTGTGATCAGGGTTTCAAGAGGCGTTTAACGTGATCAGGGCAGCAGAGCAGTGAGGCATCACTTCAGTGCTGCAAAGCCCCAGCTGCAGCTAAAGCTGTGTCACTTGATGGCTTTGCTGCCACCGTCGCCGTGTTCGCTGTCACTCACGGGCTGAGCGGCTCTGAGCGGCAGCGAGGGGTGGGAGGGTGAGGGGGGGTTGTCTGAAGTTAATGACCATGGGGGAATGACAGGAGCTGGGCTTGGTTGGAGGTGATGCCCGTGGAGCTGCTGGGCAGCCAAAGGACAGGTTGGGGTGGGGTCCTGGGTGACATCTGGTCAAGATGGGGGCTGTGAAGAGCTCCCACGGGGCTCCTTGTGGTCATGGCTGGGCTCAGCTGTGTCACAGTTCACCAGATAAACCTCATGGATTTGGGCTTCTACATGATGTCTAACAAATGAACGCTTCAGCTTCTTGTGCCTCCTCCTTTGCCTTCAGAATAATCAGATATGGGGTGGCAGAAGTAGCTATGAAGGTACAAAACCTCTGTGCCCCACAGAAAATCGGCTCTGAGAGGGAAAACAGCTGAGCCAGGTGGAGAGGCCCTGGCACAGGGTACCCAAGAAGCTGTGGCTGCCCCATGCCTGGAAGTGTCCCTGGTGGGGTTGGATGGGACTTGCAGTAACCTGGGATATCTGTCACAAAGGGGGTGATGGCTCTGGGACGGTGGTGTGAAGTTGGTGACACCAGTGGGGCTGGATGGGGTCGGGGTGGCCGCTGCCAGCCGGGCACCCCCACAGCTCTGGCACTGTGCCATGGCCTCTGCAGAGGGGCAGCGGGTGATTCTGAAGGGGAGGGGGACAATTCTCCTGAGGAGGGCAGCAGGACGAGCACATGGCCATGCCGGGGTGGGCAGTCCCACTCCATGAGCCCCAGGAGAAGGGAAGCGGGTGTTTGGGATTGTTTGCTGCAGCAGGGAATGAGCTGAAGACAATGTCAAGCTCTGTAAATATTTATCAGATGAATGGGAGCAGGGTTTGAAACGTTAGACAGCTGAGAAATGGCTGTTTTAATAATTCTCCTGATAAATGAAAACCTCGGGTGGGGGGACAGGGAGCAGGTCATGGGGGAGGGGAGTTGTTTAGAGCTTTGGGGCTTGGGAAGCCATCCCAGGCTGAGATGGGGCCATGGGCCTTCCCCCTTGGGGATGAGGAGCTGGGACAGCCCTGCAGGACCTGGTCTCTGCTGCCTCCCACACCACAGCCTGTGCAGGGCTGGTTTAGGGTGGCACAGGAGAGGGACACAGGGATGCAGAAGGGAAAAAGACCCAGCTCCCATTTTTGGAGACCTAAAATTCCTGCTGCACAGTGGAGCACTGGGGGAATGTGCAAGCAGGACATCCAGCTCTCTTTTTTTTCCCAGTTAAGCATCTAAAGCTCCCTGCCTAAGGAATGCAGAAGAAGGATAGCTCCAGCCTTGGAATTCTCCCTTTGCATCTCCTGGAGCTGTGCCTGGGCCAGGACCCAGGTCTGGCTCAGTGAGGCTCCATCAGCTCCTGGCAGGGGAAACCCGAAATCCCAGGGCTGGGGCTGGCAGGTGAGCAGGGGAGCTCGGCTCCACGGGCTTTGCTTTCAAATGTGTGTGCAAGTTCAGAGCCTGCATGGAGAGCTGATTAATTGCTGGCCATCTTGGAAGGGCTGTAGTTTTGTTTTTTTTTAAATAGTGTTATTTTAAACAAAACTTTGCCGTTCCCCTTTAAAGGAGACATCTGGGCTCAACGTGGCAGGCAAGGGAGAGGCTGGAGAGTGAGGATGGGTGCAGGGAGAGGTATGTGCAGGAGAAACACCATCCCTGCATGGAATCCATGGGGAAGCTTGCCCTGTGCCAGGCTGGGACCTGGGCCAGGACATGCCCACCCTCCTGGCAGTGCCAGGGGGCTCTGTGGGACAGGGGATCTTTGGCCAAGGATCTCTGATTTGCTGCAGGGAGGGGAGATTTGGCTTCCCCGTGACTTCCAGGAGAGAACACTTTGGAGGTAAATCCCATGACAATGCTCAGGAATAGCTGTGCTCTGGATCCAGGAATATTCCTGCTGCTGCTAGGCAAGTGGCAGGAGAGAAACATGGGGGAGATAAACCTTCCACCCTCCACTCCTAAGGCATCCCCAGACGCCCTGGAGCTGGGTAGGAATATCCCACCTGGGCTGTCTTATCAATGTCCTTTATGGGATGTGCCTCTGGCTGTGGGCATTGGGGGACACTGGGCACAGGGAGCTCTGGTTTGGTTCTTTATCCACTGTAAAGTCTTGGGCTCTTCTATTCCCTGTGCTTTGGGGCAAGCTGGAGCACAGCTGAGAGGAATAAAGCAAAGCTTTTGTATTTATTTGTCTTTTAATGCTCTGCCATATTCACCTTTCAGGAAATTTCCGTCTGCTCCACCAGCTCCTTGCCCGGCTCCGCACCTCGCCTCCACATGGTTTCGTTTTCCTCGCAGCGCCAATAAATCTGTGAGTGAAAGCGGCTGCTGGAGGGCTCTGCTCCGCGGCAGACCCTCCCTCGCCCACGCAGGATGTCCGTGTCAGCAGCCTGCAAATCCTGCTCCCGCCCGGCTGGGAGCCGGGGATGGGGGCCGGGGATGGGGCTGCCTTCCAGCCGGGATGCCGCATGGGCAGAGGGTCCCTGACAGGGCAAAAACTCCTCCGGTGGATCTCTTCAGAGCTGGGTGGCTCTGCCCAGCCTCTGGGAGCTCACCTGAGGGCTGGCACTGCCCCAGGACAGGGGACAGGGTGATGTCCCTTTGGGGGCTGCAGGACAGGCAGGCATCCACACTGGGCACAGCACCCAAAAGATTTTTTGGGAGCTCCTTGAGCTGGTTGCCCAACGTTGTTCCATCAGCTGCAAAGCCTCCAGAGCCACTTTCCCCCCAAACAGGGTCCTGGGAAGCAGAAATCATTGCCAGGTTCTCCTCACTTCAGCCAACTTCTCAGCTCCCACTGTGAGAAATGTGTGTTTTTAGTTAATGAAAGCTGAGATTAACTCATGACCCCGGAGTCTGGGAGATGGCACTTTAATAAAACTGATAAATAGCAGCTTTCTGATAAAAATCACTTCTTAAAATGCAACACGATTGTTTTCCCTCCCTCCCCGTGGCCCCCCAGGCTCAGGCGTAGCTTGGGAGGGCCTGAGGGCACAGAGAGGGTGTGAAACAAGAAGGTTGTGGGTTTGTTCCCTGGCAGAAATTGCCTGTGGTTTGCTCCAGGGCTGGCAGGTGCTCCGAGCCGAGGCTCAGGCTCTCAAACGGGCTCCCTCTATTAGAAACAAACTCTATTATCCTTTATTCCTGTAGATCCTGTTGATATCTCATGAAAATGATTTTGGCTGCACTCATGGCTCAGGCTGGGAGCTCTGACATCCGAGGGCAAAGCCTGTTCTTTGCCAAGCAGAGGCTGGAAATGTTCGGGTTGCCAAACCCCTCCTCACTCTCCCTCCTCCCCTGCCTCTGGCAAAGGTGGTGCAGAGTTTGCCGGGCTGGAAAACTGCATTTTCCCACTCATATCCCAGCCAGAGCTTGGCCTGGAAGGTGGGAGACTGGAGTCTCCTGTCCCCCCGTCCTGGTGACAGGGGTGTCATTTGCAGTGTCCCACCAGCTCTGTGGGTGTGTGGTGCTGGGAATGGCCTCAAGTCGAGCCAGGGGAGGTTTAGCTGGATATCAGGAGCACATCCTTCATGGAAAGAATGGTCCTGCCCTGGCAAAAGCTACCCAGGGCAGTGGTGGCATCCCTATCCCTGAAGGGATTTAACAGACATGGATGTGGCACTTGGGGACATGGGGTAGTGGTGGCCTTGGCAGTGCTGGGGAATGGTTGGACTCCATGGGCTTTTCCAATCTTTTGTAAACGATTCTGGAATTTTACAGTGCCATGGCTCTCCCACCTGAGCAGCACACAGGTTCTTCCTGGATGCAGATCAAGCCCAGTGCTCAGTGGTACCCTGCTCCAGCTGCCTTCATCCCCTCCTCCTCTTCTTCCTCCTCCTCCTCCCAGCTGCCTGGTGCTTTCTTCTCAAGCAATGCTCTTTTCCCTGGCTCCCCTGACTGTCCCCATTTCCAAATCCATCCTGAGTTACAGCTGAACTGGGATGCTCATCGAGGGCTGACTCTGCAATCCAGCCCCTGGTGTTACCTTTCCCTTTGCTCCAGGGTTTGATCCATCGTGGATAACCAGAGAGCTCTTCTGGGGAAAGCAGCTATTTTTATTTCAGTTCTTACACCAACCCGAGCACATTTCTGCAGGCACAAAACAAATTCCACGTGGAGGAGAATTAATGTGGCCCCAGAGCTGTGCTGGGAAGGGTATAGACACGGCAGAGGAATGAGGCCAGAGCCCTGAAGATGCCTGGGAGTGAGAAAATGCTCACTGACAAGAAAAGCTGTCATTAGTGGTTTGTGAAGGTGTTTGTCCTGCCTTGTGGCAGGGGAGAGAAGGGAGAAGTGGGATTTGGGGGGGCTGTTTTAGCCATCCCCCACCATAGCAGGTCACAGCCACCTCCATCCAGAGGAGCCCAAATGTCACTCACAGTCTCCTTTTCCCCTGGGCTCCATCCCCCCGGTGCTGCTGGCAGGGAGGGGGGCACAAGCAGGATGTTTCTTCCTGGGGATGATGATCCCACTCTCCTCATCCCTGTCATTGTGCCTGTGGGAAGATCAGCAGCTGATTGGGGAAGTCATTTTCTAACAGCACAAATCAATATTTATTATAATGAAAAAGAGAGATTGATATCAGGAAGGGTGATAATAATAAAAAAACCCCATGTCTAAAGTTATTACTTGTATGTACAGCCGAGGATGAAAAAAACCATCCCCAAACAGAGGCTTTGTTGGTTTCTTTTCCTTTGTAGAAACAGATTCCTCTGATATTCCCCCTCAGATGCTCCCAGGCACCCTGCTGAGGTTTTGATGTTCGGCTTGCATCCAGAATATTGAGCATGAAATCCAAACATTCCTTCTGGTGGCAGCTGAGGGAAGACACATTGAGGGGTAACAGAGGAACCTCTACCATTCCCTGGGGGAGAGGAAGACCAAGAGGGCCAGGGAGTCCCAGAGCTGTGGGGGCTGCAGGTAGGGCACAGCACCCAACCAGACCCACATTTTGAACTACTTTGATGTTGTTTTTTATGTTAGGGCTACAAATATCATGCCAAGGGCTCTGCCCCCTGAGCTTTGCTGCCTGGGCCGCTGGGCAGGGCTGTGTCCTGTGGAGGCAGCAGGAACCCACCAGTCAGAGGATGGCCAGAGAGAGGTCTCACTAATATTTGCACCACAAACAACCTCACCTGGCCAGGAGATTGTGAGGTCACTTCCCAGATCAACCTCGAGCTCTCCTGAATAAAATGAGGCCAGAGTATGCTGCTGGAGAATGGTTTGGGAGAGGGGTACCTAGCCTGTGGAAAGAACCTCCCCAAAATCTCAGAGATCATCCCAAAGCTCAGCAGCTTTTCCCCAGTGGTGGCTTCTCAGAGTGCAGCACCTCCAATTCCATCCTTGGAATGCACACAGTCAAAGCAGAAGAAACAAGGCAGATTTCAGGAAGGTGTTGTAGAAATGGGACTCAGGGGATGCTCAGATATGAACAAACCTATTCCTGTGCCACCTCCCTGAGCTCCTGCTCCCCAAATTCCTGCCCTTTGGCCCAGCTGGCAGTGAGGGAGAACAGGAACCAGGCAGAAATGAGCTGTCTCCTTAGCAAGGCAAGCTTCCTGAGTAATCAATAAGTCAGTTTTGTGTTCATTAAATCACCAATCCCTATCTGGAAAAGCAGCCATTAACTAATTGATTCTCGGGTGCTGTACCTGGGCCCTTGGTGCTGTTCCCACTGACACTTCCATGTGTGCACGCCCCTGGCCATCTCCAGCCTCTCCAGCAGCACTTTGGAAAACAAAACTGCGTTTTGGCATCAGGAACCTCACTAATCAGGTCTGGGGTTTGGGCCTGATGCCTGGAATGTGCTGATCCCAGGTACTTTGGGGTGATCCTGTTTCCCTCATTCCTTCCCCTCCTGCACTCCTGCTCTGGGCTCCCTCGCCCCAGGTCCTGGGGGAGGGTTCCCACTGTTCCCCCCATGCCAGCTTCTCATTTCCCAAATCTGACACCCATAACTGTTCCTTCCTTTGCATAGCTCATCCCTGTTCAATTTTCCCTTCTGTAATGCTCTAAAGCTCCGAGGTTTGCTCCTTCAAAGGACTCAAAGCTTTCCTCTTTCTCAGAGATTAATTATAGCTTCAAACACCTGCAGTAACTTCCTTCAATTACTGGGATTCTGCTCAGGAACTTCTCAAGGATTAAAACTTCTGCCTTTCACTTGACAAAATCTTGCACTGAGCCAGGCCCAGGCCCCACTGGCAGTTACAGCTGAAACAGCCACAAATTTGGGTTAATCTGACTAAAACTCTGCAGTGTGCAGAGAGGGGCAGTTTTCAGTCTCCCAAGGATCCTGCCCATGGAAGGGCTATTTTCCTGCAATCTTGGAGTGGATCTGAAAGCCAAATCCTTCATTTCTGCTCACACATCACCACTTAAGTGCCCAGTTTTGCTCTTCATCTCCTCAGCAGTGGCTGCCCGGGGCCAGGCAGGGCCGTAGCAGGAGGGAAAAGGGTCAGGGATGGGAGTCAAGCTGGGGATGTGGGTGCTGGAGCTGGAAGGGGCAGATGACCGTGGCAGCATCCCTGTGCTGGCTCCTCCAGAGGTTTTTCAGGGGACAGCTGGAATTCATGGCGGTGACACCAGAGGATGAACAGCTCTGCTGCACTAGGAACCTCCACTGTTCTGTGGGGTGGAGGAGAGAGGAAAAGGCATGGAGAAGAAATGGAAAAGGACAAAGAGGCAGAAAAGGGGTGAATAAGAGATGGAAAAGGGGGTGAAGAAGAGAGAAAAGGGGGTGGAGGAGAGATGGGAAAGGGGGTGACAGTTCACTGAAGGCGACCTGGGGCATACTTCACCCTGGGTTATCACTCTGCCCCCTCTCTGCTGCCTGTGGGAGGATGGGACAGCCTAAGGCACATCCTCCCTGGAACCCACTCCCCACTTGGGAGGCTTCTCCTTTTCCCAACATTTTTTCTCCCCACCCAGGCGCTGAAGGAGAGCCAGAATGGTTTGATTGATATTTGGAGACAGTGACATGACAACACTGACTGACAAACTGCTTGTTTCTCTCTGTCTCTCTTTTTAATTTCTGCAGTTAATGCAGCATTCCACGAGCCTTCCTCAGAGGAAGCACAGAGGGATCTGGGGGGGCTGTCTGGGCTCTGTGGCCCAGCACATGGTGTGTGCTGTGAACATGGACCCCCAAGGTCTTTGCAGTGAAGGGAGGATGAAATTTATATCATCCCAGTGAACTGATCCTCTTATCTGCACTGTCTGCTCAGCATCTAATGAACTAATGAAATATGCAACAATTCAGCTCTAGAACAGACCTCGCTTTTAAATTAGCACTAATTAGAGATAATTATCTTGGCTGGTTTGATGTTTCTGTGTAATGAGCTCGGGTTTTCTTTTGTTAGGAATTGGTGTGGTCAAATATACGAAGCGACACGCTGGATTTCCACAAGTGCCTCCTCATTCCTGACTTGCTTCAACATCTCCAAGGGGTCCCCTCCCCTTCTGATGCCATTCCACTGAGCTGGCTTGTTGCTGCCACTCCTTGATGCTGGGAGGGGTGTAAGGGAAGAGCCAGGAAAAGGCAATCCCTGCAGCTCCCACCCTCTGTGCCCTGTTCTTGCTCCCCCAAAAACTCTGGGGAAGGGGTAGGTCTGGCACATGGCTCCTGCTGGCACTCGGCACCAGTTAGTTGTGGCACAGGTGGTCAAAATTTCCCCATCCTTGCCCCTTTCCCAAGCAGAATGATGTGGCACAGCCTGAGGACACAGGGAGAGAGCGGCTGCGTGGGGCTGGGTTGGGTCTGGGGTTAAAGCACCACCCTATAAACAGTAATGTGCCATGAATCCCTCATTTCTCAAGGGAATTTTAACAGCCTGGCTGGTAACAAGCTGCCAGGGCAAAATGCTGTAAAGGGTGATAAAATCACACGTCCCTTTATCACAGAGCAAGGCACCCACTCCTTGTGCTCCACAGCTGGGGAGCTACAGGGCTGTGGGAGCTTTGAGGGAAGGGCAGTCTGGCATTGTGGGGCTGTGAGGGACACATGGCAGCACAGCCCAGCTCCATGGGGCCACCCAGCCAGCCTAGGGCCGCTGCCCCCAACCTCTCAAATAATTCTGTCAGCACCTGTTTTATGGACCTAAAACGGGAAAGAGTGAAAGGCACTGGTTTTGCTGAATTGGTGGGGAACAGGAGGAAATCCTAAAATGACTCCCTACCAATGGAATGGGATGTCTGTCTCCAGGCCCCCTCTCCTCATGGCATGGCCAGGACTCAAACAAGGCTCAGTTTCCCTCCCCATCTCGCTCTGGGTTGAGCAGCAAATGATGCCTCAAGTTTTATCTTTCATGTTTTACAGGTTCTGTGCTGCCCAGGGTGCAGCTCTGAGCTCACAGGCAGGGTCACTCAGCTCTGCACACAGCAGGGACACAAAACAA
>VZUI01043037.1:0-44477 GCA_013401135.1 Cettia cetti
ACACTGGGTGGAGCATCTCACAGTGGGATGATGGAATGTGTCATGTGCTTGGGGAGCCTTAATGGGCCATTATCAGCATATATCCCCCTGGAGGGAGAATGGTGGCGAAAGAGATAAGAAACACTGCCCCACCCAGTTTTAACAGCTGGATCATTATCAGAAAGCATCCACCCCCCTTTCCCCACAGTTACAAGAGATAAAGAAAAAAAAACACATTTCTCCAACTGCTTTCAACAGATGAAATAGAATACACATTTTTTGGTTCCATAACCCAAGACATAGTTACAGAATAATTCTCCTGAAGAGTATTAAACTAGCACATTTCAATGCAACTTAGAACATTTGAAAACAAATTGAGGGGAAACTGCTAAAAAACTTCTTTAAATTTGATTTCATTAAAGACAGTAATAAATTTCGTGATACTAACATAAGGCTACAGATTTTAAAGTGCAGCAAAGATCTCCAAAGGATTTTGTCAGTGTATTGGAAAGCGCTGTGGCTCTTCCCAGTAAGGGAATATCTTCTGAGTGCAAGCAAATATTTTGGACTTGATCTTAATGGTAGCAGAGGGGCTGCAGAGGTGACTTCTGTGAGAAGCTGCCAGAAGCTTTTTCTGTATCTGATGGTGTAAAGGCCAGCTGGCTCCAAAACAGAGCTGCTGCCTGTCCTTATCTTGAGTCATGAGCCTTTTGCTATATTTTTTCTCCTCAGGGTCAATGCTCCTCAACATCATATATATTAAAATAGCTGTTAAAATTCAATCTATAAAAGTTAACTTAGTAGATTCTCTGTGTTGCCCACTGTTGACTTTTGCAAGTATAAAAATTCACATGTAGCTTTGTTTTGGAATATTTTCTGGAATGAGAAGAAAATGGGCCTTGCGATGGGATATTAATTTTATCACATAATATTTTCCTTAGTAGATATAAATGCCAGGAAATCTGTAATCTAGAAATGCATTTGTATTTTGCTCTTTTTTTATTATCTAGAGGTTTGGTTTTTTTTTTTTTTTTTTATTTCTACAGCAGTGCTAATTCTCTTGTGTTGTTATTTATTTATTATTTAACACAGCTATGTTCAGTCTGATGCTGAGAAGGCTTGATCTTAAAATGTGTTTTCATTCATATTGGTGTATCCAAGTACAGGAAAAAGTGTACTAATTTTCACTTTGTTATTTTTCTTTTTAAGAGCATCCATATGAAGACAACTGAAATTTAGTTTCTGCTTTCATAAAGGAAAACTGTCAATTTTGTGTCCACTTTGACAATGGTTTGTTTTTTTTTTTCCCTCCATGGATGTTTTCTTTCTTTTAAAGAAAATTTTTATCTGTGTTGTCATTTGGCATCCCTCAATGAATTTTCCTTTTCACTTTACCTGCATAGAAATCTGGGCTTAATTCTATTTTGCCTGAAAAAAAGTTTGGGGTGGAGCTTTTACTTGAAGGGCAAACTGAAAACTGAGAGGTATTAGAGACAAAAAGAATGAAAATTGGTGAAATGACAAATATAGAATTCTTTGTTCACAAGAATAGTTTTTGTGCTGTGATCTTGGACACAGAACACTAGAACAGTAATATTTTTAATGATGAATAATTAAGCTCTAATTACGGTAACCAGTCACCCTGCTGAATCAGTATGTAACTTCCATAGTAAAAACTTTGTTACTTTGAGATTAATATTTCATGTGTGGCAGTTTATGAAAAACTAAAGTTAAACACATGAATTTGTCTCAGTGAGGCAGAGAGAGCAGATGGTTAAGTCAAGAAAAAAAAAGTTTTTAAGTTGTACATTATTAAATAATACAAAGAAATAAAAAAAGAGAAAATAGTAGGCTTTTTTCTGGGACTACCTCCGAGAATTCAAAAAACCCTCAAGTCTGTAAAAGATCTGAAGAAGTTAGGAAGTTCACCTGCAAACCTACAGTGAAGTAGTACTATTCAAAAGGAATGCTAGATGAATATTTCCAAAAGGGGATGCAGACTCTAGATCTGTTTTCTACATAGAGTAATTTATATTGTCTATTCCAGTGTATAATTAGGACATGTTTAAACTTCTGAAAACACTGTACAGAAATGCTCAGTCTCCCTTAAACTCATTAATTCTTGTCCAACTCAAGTATTTTCAGTAATCTTCACTTCCAATTTCCAGCTGTCTCTCAAGTATTTGAGTATTTGTCAAGTATTTGTCTTTCAGATTTCTCTTCCATGGATTATGGAGCCTATAACAATTGTGTTTTTTAGATTTGCCTGTCTTTATCTCCTGGTCTTTTCTCCTTAATATTTTTTAGAGTTTAGCATACAGAAGATTTAAAATTTCCAAGACTGAACCTGACTTGAGACATGAGCTAAAAGCAAAGCAAGACAAAACTCCCCCTTCACCTACCAAAACATTTGTTTTCACCAACCCCAGCAAGCATAAGCTTCCTCCTAGTTTTCCTATCAGATTTATTTGATTTTGTGCAGATGATTTTTATTTCCTAGCTATAATACCCTATGCTCTCCTTTGAACCCTACTTATTTTTAATTGTCTCAATGCACTTGTCTATTATTGTTTCCCTATGTACTTACATGTCCAAAGATGTTTAAAAGTCCAAAGCCTAAATGTCTGCAAAACATATCTTTCAGAGTTCATCCATAAATGAACTTTTGTCTCCAGGATGAGTAATTCATCCCTTAACTCTTATACATGAGGATTTTATAGAATACTAAAATTTTATCTCTTGGTACTATGCAGCTGTCATTATATTCCAGTCTGAAAGCCAGGAAATTCTCATCAGTCCATAGTATTAATATTCAGGAGTCTGAATACAGGAGACAGGCAGCACATTCCTGGAAGTATGTCATTCTGACAGATAAGGATGCTAATTTTCCTAAAAATTAACTTGGTCTTATACATCCTTATGATTGCCTTTGTTAATCAGTTCGAATATCTCAGATGTTGGATCATGTTCTTCTCTCATACCTGAGAAGATATACTTCTTACTCTCATTGTATTAAGATGTTTGATCAAGAGAATTTTTCACTTATGAGAAGTGCCCACCAGCCTGCTCCATCTGCATAATATTCCATTCATACACCCTAAACTTCATTCTCTCAAGAAAACTGCTTTTCTCATCTGCAGAAGTTTCCATTTAGTCTGTCAATGTACCATGACTTCAGATGTTGCCAACAGCCAGAGGCTCCACAGAAATTGCTCAAGAAGGTAACTCCCACGCCATCCTTGTTCTGTTACTTATCTGCTATGGGTTGTACATCACAAATCTCACAAATTAGTATCAGTATGTAGGAAAAGGCCTAGATTTTTATTACCTACTCCTTATCAGTGAAAATTAAAGGATAACAACTCCATGGAGATTATTTTGTTCTACAGATATTTTCCCAACTCAGAAGTTTTCCTTCTAAAGTCTCAATTCTTACAGTTGCTCTTTCCAAATACCTTCAATTTTTTTTTTTTTTCTGCTAACTTTTAAAGTCTTTTTGCCTAGGTGATCCCTGACAGTATGGAGACTTTCTAGAATAATTTTTGAACACCTCCAACAGAACAAGAAGCAAGAAGTAAGAAATTTAGTGGTCCATTTTAACCCATTTTCCAGCAGCCGGATGGATGATGGTGTGTGTTGCTGACTGCATGCAAATCTATGGAGGTGCAGCATGTGGCTGCCTGGGACATCAGAGGTTTCTTAGGGGACATCAGGGCAGGGACTGGCAGCCAGGACCTGTTTCACAGACCCAGCTAGAGAAAAGGGCAGCTGGGGAAAACTGGGAGAGGCCCAGGCCTGGACACTGGTAATTCCTCTAGGCATAAGGCAAGGCTGAGGGCAATACCCCATAGGTAAGGACCTGGCTATGAGACAGCAGAGGCTGAAACTCAGTCCCATCTGTACAGCTCCATTTGGGAGGAAAGGGAAGCAGACCCTACAAAGTCCACCTTTTTCAGAACAATTTTTCCCAAGGAGAAATCTGTGTTCTTTCCCAGCTGGACCTGAGCCCAGGCTTGCAAATGCTCAGAAGTGTAGAGATCTGCACAAGGTCATTGTAATACCTTTTAAGTCCTCAAAATTTTACTCAAATGCCAAAATATAGAGATCTATGTCTGAGCCACATTTCTATGTTCCTACCATCATCAGTGAGGAGATGCTTCAATCAGTCAGGGAACCTTGGAGATGAGAATCAGCTCTTAACTGTAACAGTACCTTCTGATGTGCTAAAGGTATCTAAAACATTTATGAAGGTCTGACAGATACAAACTCACACAAAACTGGGAGTGAGGTGAGCTAAGTCTTTTGTATGAGCAGCTGAAGACTGGGAAAAATAAAATAATTTAAATTTTCCAAGCTGGATGAATGTGCCTCTATTTAGGGAGGTCAGTTATAGAATAGAAAGCAGTACAGACATCCAAATACAAGAAAAATCAAAGTTAGCTAAGTAGATAACATCTGCCGAGTCTTGGAGACCTACATTTATACTGCATTTTAGGAATCATAAGCTAAATCCTATCTCAGCAACACTAAGAAATGTTCTAATTGGTTGTTTTCTGGTTTCATAATTCTACCTAATTTGATTATATATAACTGTTTTCCAAGTTCACATTTTATTATACATTCACATAGTAAAGTGTTATCATATAAAATTAAACTAAATTAAAAAAAATATGGCTTTATTAGTATCAAATTAAGGAAGTATAAAATATTTTTTAAGCCATGTAAGGATGCTGGAAGTTTCTTAGAAAATTCTATGCAGACTGTTAGGCTGAATGTGGCCCTACTGTTAGGCTGAATATGTCCCTAGTGCAGTTATCACATTTTAAGCTGGGGACTTTTTTTTTCTTTATATTAATTTTGAAACCAGGACAAACAAAGAAGGAACTGGGGAAAACCTCTCCAAAATTATTTAGAGCAATTAAGATAAGAGCTATGGCTGCCTATATAAGATAATGTACAGTAACAATTTCCAGTGGTTCCAGTGGTTGTTTCTTCATTAATTAAACCTTAAACATGGCCTTGAGCAAATTTTTTTCAAAATAGATGATATAAGAAGATTGACATTTAACAGCAGAAGTCTACCTGCCTAGGTTATGAAAGAATCTTTTGTACTCATGCACATGGTTGTTTACAAGTCTAGCTTTTTTTCAAAATGAGTGACAGCAAATTTTTTATCTAAAAATAGAAGTAATTTTCTATAGAAGTAATTTGTTTTTGTGTTCTTCAAAGCATTTTGTAGTAGAATCAGAAAATTGCATGATTGACAATCAATAGCCAATGACTAGCATTTCACTGCAAGAATGTCACGAGGTAAGTAATTGTTCCTTTTACATTTTTACTTTCTTTGCAGTGATAAATTTGATTGAAAACACACATCTACTATGAACTAATCTAGTTAATATAATAAGGTTAAGGAAAAAACAGTCTAATAGATTTTTTTGTTCTTGTCTGTACCAAGCACATAAGAATTCAAAGACTGGAAGTGATTTGATACAGTTTGTTTTCCATATAGAAAAAACCCCCACATGTTTCTATAGGATTTTTTTCTTTTAAATCCTCAGAAAAATAGGTTTTCTGTATGTAAGAGTGTGCATATATACTTAATGGATACTATTACCATGCTAGTAATTAAAAATATTGCACATGTTGTGCACATGAAATGCTTTTACTCATTAAAAAGCCAAAATTGTGAAACACTAGATAGCAGGCTGTAAACATAACTGAGTAGAAATTATTTCTAAATATTCTTTGTCTTTATACTGTAAATATCCTCATCATTTATCAGATACCCTATGAATATCCACAGACAAGGATGTATGCTGTATGAAATACTGAATGAAAAATATTTCATTACTGGAGATTTGTTCCTTTCATGAACTGAAAGAAATCCAGTCAAACTCTCCTGTTCCACTTGAAAAACATCATTGATAGTAAATGAATATGAATACTCATCAGTATTACCAACATTATTGTCTTCTTTAAGTAAAATATCAGGCACTGCATATACTCTATATGCTATATAACTTTTCTCCACAACAATAATCAATAAGTGGTGGAAGGGTCATCTGATCTCCTAATATGACAGGAGATTTATTAAAGGCATTACCAGAGAAGTAGATAAAGAATTGGAATTGGTTTGTGCCTCATATAAAGGCACATGTAGATAAGCCAGAAACAAGTTAAAAACAAACAAACAAAAAACCCCCCCCCAAAAAACCACCAAAAAAAAAGCCCAAGAATGCCTTTTACCCTTTGAACAATGTAAAAGAGACTGTTTTTCCAGAACCAAAATCTTTTGCAGTGCATGGTGGTGAATAATTAATTCAATGCATGGATTCAATTTTAAGTATATAGCTGAGGTCACCCCTCAGGATCTCCACACATCACTGGAAATTGCACCACTTTTCATGAGTACCTGATGTGAATTACAGAGTGAGCAGCTCCCTGATGCACTGTAAGCCTGCAGAGAAGTGTAGGAAGAGGTTGCAATACTTCTTTAATTCTGTTAGCTTGCTTTCATTTTTATTAACTCTTTCTTTCCTTCTTCTGAAATGATTCTCGAAACCTGGGAGGTTAACTGTGGTTTAAAACTGTCCATGTTTAATGAAAGGTTATCAGTTACTGAATTTTAGCTATTTTACAGTTTCCCTTGAAGCGTGTAACAAGGTTTGTATCCGAAGTAGAGCTTGCAGTCTTACAAAATGGGGTAGTGGAAATGGTCTAATTTCAAATGTGTGAGTTCATGTGTGCCATTTCTACTTGCATGTATTTTCTCTTGACTCTCAAAGAATAATAGCAAAACTTTGAGAATTCACATATTTTCTAGGTAACATCTTAAAATAACATTCCTTAATAGTTTGGAATTTTGTAGAGTTTCTCCTAGCTAATGAAGAATGACTTACAAAACTAATTATACTACATTATTATAAAACAGACTACTAAATTTTATGTAAATGATTCAGTAAGTTTGCACTTATTGGCAACACTTGTGTAGAGTGTTGCTATGGATGGTGCAGGCTTCTAAGAAAGTGAAACTTCTGTTAAATTATTGACAGAAGAGTTTCCATAAACCTGAATGAAATACATTTCAAGTATAACTTAAATTAGTAAAATTACAGGATGCAATGCAGGATGCAAAAACACAAACTCAGTTCAGAACTCAGACCTTTTTGAACATTTTCAGTTCTAAATTCATATTACATGTAGAGCAAGAACCATTAAAGTCTTGACATTTACTGCTGATGGTAATTAAACTTCACATGGTATTTGCAGTACTCCCCATTCAAGCTTAGGGGGACTGCAAATGCCTCACCAATGGCAAATACCATAGTGTGGTAAATGTCAAGACTTTAATGGTTCACTGTAATAATTATGGGATTGATCCTGATAACTCAGACTGAAATAGGTAGCATCTTCCTCCATGAAAAATCTCACTAACTTTAGCAAGACAGTTTGTGATAATGTTTGATAGAAGAGTGAGCTCATTTTTGTAAGCATTTACTGCAAATTTAAAGTCAAATAACAGTCTGTATTATGTTCTTCAGAATTTTTTGTAAACCCAGGTTTTTGTAAACCTGTTTCCAAAACAGGAATCTCCACTAAGGCTTAGTCCAAGGCAATGCCTGCTTGATACAGTATAGGAAGATACGTAAATGCATGCAACACATTAACACAACACTGAACTTAGTTACCACCTGGGGTTAAAATACGAAATGGCACTTTTTAAGCACTGTTTAGCAGCAGCTAAAACATTGCTTTGTTATTAATATTGCTTGGTCCCAAATCCAAAAGACAGTGCATGCAGGTTACTGTAAGGAAAATTATCCTAACAAAAACCAGAACAAAATTTTTTTTCCCCAATACTGGAACCAGTACAATAATATGTTTAGGTTATGCTACTTGTCAATACATTAAGTTCTCCAAGTCTATTTTGCCCTCCATAGTAATTGGTGAGTAATTTTCCTATTTTCTTTTAAATACACAAGTTTTCTCATTCATATTCTTTCCATCTTCTCACAATTCCTTCTAGGAAGAGGGGAAGGGAATGAGCAAGTGTTTGTGTGGGAACTTTGCCGCTATCCAGGGCCAAATCACCACAACTAGGAATTTTTCAGTCTTTTCCTAGTTTATGCTTGCTCCCAGTAGAGCATGAATGTGAAACCTAATGAAAAAAAAAAGTATTGAATTCTGGTCAATCTATCTGCACCCATAGATTCTTGGGGTGGGATTTAAACTGATAGTTCTTCTTACATTCTTATTCTGAAATTTTGTAATGAAGTATGCTTTAGTAATCTGAATTTGAAAAAAAAAGGTTTTTATTGTTTTGTCAGCTTTCTACTTCATTTATAATGCAACTGTGCCTGCAAGATAAGTGTCTGATGTATTTTTAGACTGCCTTTATGGGTAAAACTTGCTAAATATTCGGATCTTACAGGTCTTCTTTAGCTATTGTTGAGTGTTATGTAAATTTGAAGTTTTTTATTGTCTAACAAGAAAGCTAAACTCTCACTAGCTTATGAATATTGACAAGTTCCTTTCTAGACTTCTGTATCTATAATTTCCGTTTTTATTAAAGATGAAATCTTACAATGTAACACTCTAAGGTAAATTCTTTTGTGTATGTTTTTACTAGTGTAATTCCCTCAAACAAAGAGATCATAGCTGTGCAGATCTGTAAGTAGAAATGGTCTTTCAACTCCAAGCTTGAAAACTGAAAGAATAACCTGACCTCTTTGCCACTTTGTCTGTCTTATCTTCTGTATGAAAACACCACAAAACATGCTTCATTATAGAAGCATGCAGTGTGCTATTCAGCAAATAGAGTGCAATAAAGTACAAGATATATTAATGCAAAATAATGGTTGACATTTAGCACACACAAAAGTCAGTAAAGTCAATGTTATTCTCCCCAAAGAAACCATATCTCATCTTCCTTGCATAAACATATTCTTTAATATATGTGCACAAACTGGCTGAATTATGGTTTCCATGGGAACAGTATCTCTGAATATACACATTTGTCATTTCTCTGTGTAGAGCACTCATTAAGAAATTGCCTTTATTGATAACCTTGGTTTCTTAGGCTCCAGCAAAACATTCATAAAAAGTGGCATGAAAATTGTGAACACAGAGACAAGTAATAGCTTCTTTTCAAATTTTCTGAGACTGATAGTCTAAACTTCTCCTTATGATCTCAACTGTTGATCTTTTTGTTTAGTTGTGGCTTCTGCCTATGATTCTTATCAGACTAGGAGTTTTTACTGCTCACATATTTAACAGCATTGTTAGATGTATATCACTCAAGGATGAAGCAATATAGACAAGCAGAATTTAGAGGTTTCATAACTTCTGAAATTTAAACTGCTACTAAAAAGGCTTGAATATGGTTTGAAAAACACAAAAGATCTGAAAATTTCAAAGACTTTGATTTTACAGATTGAAGAGGACATGGGTTAACTATTTGATTGAAATATACTAAATAACAAACTGTAGGATGGTAATTTTCTCGTCAGAAAGAACATGTAAGAGTGCATTTTCTGCAATCATTAGCAGTTGTAGTTTCATATTTGTGCAATATAGCAATGACATATTCAATCATTGTTTATGACAAAACTTCATAATTAAAACCTTTGCTTCAGGATGTTTGTTGTTGGGGTTTTTTTTTTATAAATAGTTTTTTTTCCTCAGTGTGCCATCAAAGGACTGAAAAAAAATTTTGTTCATGTTTAGGGATTTTAAAAACCTTTATCTATTTTTATATAAAAATTATTTTCAAGACAGCTTGTGTGATCTGCTTCAAAATATCTATATTTTGTCTATGGACAAAATACAGATAAAATATATGAGTCTATTAAAAAAACCTTTCTTACTCTTTCACCATCTGCATTACTCTAAAACAACTATGAAAATTCTAACATGGGTTTTTCTACTTTTTTTCAGTGTTGAGTTTTTTTTTAGAAATTAGTGTGTAACAAGTAATGAGAATGAGGTAAAAGTTTTATATTTCATTCTCATATATTCATACTATCTGATGTAGTAATGATTGTGATGTACTTATTAAAAGCATTATGTGTAAGGCTTTTTTGGGCACAACCCAGAAAAAACTATTGGAGGTTACCCTCTTTGAATGTGCATCCAAAGTTTTGCTTTTAATATTGCTTACATAATTATTATTTCAAATAAACTTACCTCAATTTGATGAAAGATTTGTAAAACCACAGGAAACTGTACTGCTACTGAGGTTGTTCTCATTTAATTTTGTTTTTTCCTTAGAATTCTAGTCCTGGGCCATCTTTAAGTCATGTTTTAAGTCAAGGAGAAATTATGTGCTCAAGACAGAAAGAAAGATTCTTAATCTAGAAAAATGCAAAGTAATGTATTTTTTAATTTTATATGAAAAACTTGAAAAATTTTATGAGGAAAAACTTGTTATCAGTCAAAGGACTGATAACAAAAGAATCAAAATCTTAGAGATTTATGTTAAAAAACAAAACTGCATCTCTTCTGTTCCATGACTGTACCTTGGACTGGAGCGTGGCAATATGTAATTCTTTTTGACTAACCTGCTTATCTAAGATCTTTCATACTGGTGTTAGTTGATGTAACAATATTTACTGTGTATTTTTTCACTCCTATTTTACTTAAAATTTCTTCATGTTTTAAAATGTGTTGTTGCTGTTCTTGACAAAGTAAGAGAATTGTGGGTAGGCTAGATCTGATCTATTTTGTATATGCTATATCTTGATTTACTCTGATAAGTATTCTAAGGTTTTCTAAAATAGAAATGTAAATAAAAGAAAAAGAGATCTCAGAGACATCTAATAAATTAGTGGGGTTTTTGTCTTCTATAAAGAAGTGCAGTATGTGTAAGATGAGAAATGCAGGATATTGCTTTTTTTGCAGAAGGACTGATGTAGATTTGCCATAAATGGAAACAGAGGATTTATTCAGACATCACTGTTTATTCTGATGGAATATATACTGACTGGTTTCCCAGTTAGATTGAATACAGGGTTTAGTTATAAGAAAGATGACACATTTGGTTTGAAGAGGCAAATAACAATGTTGATGTAATGTTCAATAACAAGGTGAAGTAACACCAGTGAAGATGGCATTTGATGATTGCTTAAACATACATTCTATCTGAAAATAGAAATATAAGTCTAATGAGTTAGGGCATAAAATATAATGTTTACAGATGGTTTTGACAAACATGCTTTTTCAAAAAATGCTTTAAAGAAGTATGAGTCATCTCAATTTCCCCAGCTCATATACTCCTTGATGTAGATACATTTTGTTTAGAATGTGTCTTTTGAATTAAGCAAGAGAAAAAAGTTACTTCCATCTAGCTTAATTTTTACCTGGCAGAAGCGACTCTCACAGGCACAGCCATTACAAAGACATTCAGAGGACTGAAAGCAACAGATGTGTAAACATCTCTGTCTTAACCTGTTGGACAAGAACAATTATCTCTAAACTTTTATGGAAAAGAGAAATAATTAGTCAGAGCACTACACTCCAAAGTATAAAATCAAAAATACTTGAATGAGGACCTAAATTAACAAGAGGTGTCAGAACACCGTAGAGAAAAGGCATCCTAGTCATAATTTTCTTTGCATTTCTGGCACAAGAGAGAGAAGTTACAAGAAAGAAAGAAAGAAAGAACAATTAAAACTGATATAATCCACAATTTTAAATATTTCCCTGAATTACAGGAATACTACTTGTTCTATTCCTCTCCTCTAGGGTTGTTAAAATTTTCAAGACCACATCTTAAATACAATGAATTCTGAAATGCCATTTTTTGGGATATAAAACATAACATGTTAGTCTTATGCCCATCTTTGTAAGAAAGAAAATAGTCAGTTTAGGAACAAAGATAGCTAAACTTTATTGTTGGCACTGCCAGAAGCAAAAAGAAAAACATACCAGGCATGAGAGGCTGAGACTGAAATGTCAGATCTGCAACTATAGATGGTAGCAGCCCTTTCCAGAACTATGATCTGGATATGGCACCACATGCAGCAACACCTGCACCAGTCAAAGGCTAGAGACATGGACTGAGATGCATCATCTTATACTGAAGCCTGAGCCATCAACAGAAGACATTAAAAATAGGAAAGGAGACTCCTCTCAGCATTCGCATACATAGGTCATTTATGTACATACAGATAATATGATTTTTTCTGCATTTTCTCCAACTTCAGCCACTAGCAGATCCTTTAGTATCTTCTGAAGACCTGGAAAACATTTGGATAACAATAGTGTTATGATTGCAACATAGACCATCTTAACTTAGATGGGAAAGTTAGTCTTACATCCTTTAGCTGTTTCTGGAATTCTCAGGGTCATTCCAAATATTAATGACAGATGAAGGAGGTACATTTTATTCAGAACTACCTACACTTACAACAAAACAGCAACCTTAAATCAATACCTTACCTTGAAATTCTTCACATAATTTTTTCTCCTTATGGAGGATGTGTGACACCAGTGCATGCCAGCTGAAGCCTGTTGTAGCATAACATTTCCTTATAAATAAACCCATATAGTATGCTTCAGAATTTTGCCAATATATTCAGGATAAGGTTGTTCATTGTGGAATAGTAAAGTGCTTAAGGTACAAAACCTGTGTGTCCTTCAGCTATTGATTTTGTAGCTGAGCAGATATAAATATCCAAATAACATAATTATATAACTAAATGCTCTGATATGGGCAGCTCTGGCAATTTTATGCAAGTTATTAGTCATGGAAAATTCCCTTTTATAATAATCTAATGAAATGATGGAACCCATCCTGGAAAATCAGCATAAATGTTATTTGCTCTTGCACAATTGCATACATAATTTATGAAGATGGCAGACTGGTTGACAGCAAACTGATTCTTAGACAAATCTATTCCACACAACTGCAGGTAATCAAGTTATTCTTCGGCTGTGTTGAATGGAATGTTAGTGGTTGTAACCCCTAAACACATCAAGGAAACAAAGTTATTTGAAAAATTGTCTGTCCAAAACATGCAACATCTTCCAAATTTTATCTGAAAACTAAAAATAAGCAATCTTTCCACCAAATATGATGTAACAAAGGCATAGTCTGTCTTTTATACCCTTTGGAGGAAAATACATTTAACTTCTCTTCGTTTATCCAATTATCTGGCTCATCATACTAATTTTGCCATTCATGGGAAAAATTTGCCTTAAAAATCAATAGAAGGCTCAGGATTTTTCTCATTTAAATAAAAAAAAAATAAGAGATTTTCAGAGAGTTTTAGAGAAAATTAAAAGCTTCTTTGATGCTTTTCTGAGTGAATGAACTGTTGGCTATATTCTGCCAGTATTATTTCAGCAAAAGTATTAGAGTTTTCTTTTTTTAGTTTTTTAACAGCTATTTTGAAGCAGAAAAATTCATAATATACATCTTGTTCTTTTGAGTGAGAATGAGTAATTATGAAAGCAGATATAGAGCTTGGAATGTTATCTAAGAATCCAGATGCAAAATTTGAATCACCAATACCATATCTGAGCTATGTCTTAAATCACTGTAAAAAATTATATTTTTGAAACTTGTTTGAATATTCATTTAAAACTTTGGCAACTTTTCAAAAGGGGAAGTATGGCCTAGAACACTATACAGAACATCTTACTTTAAATTTATTCAAATACCATCTTCTAAGTTATGTATATCCATGCTCATATATAATATTTCAGATATATTTTTGTTCTTTTATATTATCATATATTTCAAATTAAGTGCATACGTAAATATGTAACTGGTTGCATTTCATCAGAATTGGCTATTTATCAATTTTTGTACTACGAGAAAGTCAGATTTAAGAGTATATAGGGTGGAATAGCAATCAATAAAAACTTTTTTTCTTGGCTTTGGAACACCCTGAGATAAAAACTGAAAATTCTAAGAAGCTAGTCATCAGTTGAGTAGGAGATTTTTCTCTGGCAAATCATGAGGGATTTGATGATTGAATTATAATTGCAAAAGAAGTACTGACTGTTAGTTTCCAATCTGTGAAGAGAAAAAGAATCTTGAAGAGAATCCAATCTGTTATTATATTATAGATCATCAAGAATTTGACAAATATCTTGATGATTAAAATATAGAATCAGAATGTGGGTGATTAGGATTTGCTATTTCTTTTTGGTAGATTTGGATCCACGTCTCATAGAAATGAGACAGTGAAGACTTCCTCACTGGATTTCTGCAGACACTTAACTAAGCAGGGAAACATAGGTAAAATTATAAAAACGATTACAACCCAAAAACTTCATTTAACAAAGAATGAAACCCATCCTGTCAATCCTCATTGCCCAAAAAGTTCATTGATTCAATCTGAGTTCTAAACCTTTAGTTCCTTCACTTGCTCCCTCAGCTTGTGGATGTTTGCATGGATAGATTGAGTGCGAAGAAAGGTTGAAGCAGTACATCACTTCAAAGTCCTGACTGTCATGTCCATGGGCAAGCAGCAAAAAGTCTATTGCTGCCCAATTTTGAAATTAGAAATGCACTTGGTGAGGGTGCATTTGATCCCACTGTGTGTATTACTGATGAATTATTAGTCTCTGTATGGCTCCTGGTGAGACACTACTCATTATTGGTTTCCATTTGGACATTGAAAAGTTAACTGTAACTCTTGAGAGCAGCCATCCAGCCAATTTCTTAGACATTTAGCAGTTCATACATCATATTTCTCCGATTTAGCAGCAAGAATATTGTGCAGTATTGGAACAGTAGCAAAGGCCTTACAAAAGTCCTGGTAGATACAATCAATAGTGCTTCCACTTTCCACTGAAGTGCCTCTGCTCTAGAAGGCCACTGGGTTTGGCAGGTATGGTTTGCCATTGGTGAAGCTGTGTTGGCTGCCTCTAATCACCAGACTTCCACATGTTTTGACATGTCCTTCAGGAGGATATGTTCCATGCACTCACAGAATTGAAGATGACTGGGTCAGTAGTTCCTGGAGTCCTCCTTTTATAAAATGTGTACAATATTCCCTTCACTCCAGTCATCAGGACCATTTTCTGGCAGTCATGCCTTTTCAAATATGATGGTAGTGATTTACTGAGTCTGTCAATCAATTAATTCCCTCAGGACCCTAATGTATTTAAATAATTCAAAGTATATTATTTTCAAATGCTGGTAAGCCTTAAGCATGAACCTAATTGCAAGATATCAAGTGATTAGACAATTTCAGTGTTAAAAAATATTGTTACACGAATACAAATATATAACAATAAAGTCTTTCAACCTCTACAGACTTACCTTTGTTCCTAACGGGTTCTACTGGAACAGTACTTCTTTAAACATGCTTCCTTTGACACTTCTGGGCAAGACAGATATTTAGACTAGCCACCATGCAGTAATTGCTATGTACATGCAGACAGTCCAGACTATTTCTAAATAATCTGTACAAAATTTCTGCTTTTTTTTTTTTTTTTTGCCTTCTGTGAAAGCTCAGAGTGAGATTTCTCTGTATACCATGGTGGCATTTGTCACAGAAGTTTTAGGAACTTCATTACATTTAGGACTTCTAGCTCTTTCCATGTTGTAATTGAAACTGTCCCAGAGATCAAAAATAACTTGCAGATGTAGAGCAATACAGAAAATTGTATTACTCATAATGTTAACATTTAAATAAGCAGACTATAAACCAAACATGACAAAAATCAAAGTTTTATAAGGTACTTAAATATATACATTAGTATTATATCCAAATTTACCTTGCCAGATTCAGAAAAATAACTCATGCTAATTATGAAAAAGAGTATGGAAACTACATAAAATCAGCTCAGAAAAATACCATATATTTGATTTCGGATATAGGATTCAGTATTTCCTTGACTCACAGCAATACTTTTATTGCTATAAACAGCTTAGTTGTTGTGTCCATTATCTGTTCTATGGCTTTTTGAATTTGTGTATAATTTCACACCCAGTTTCCTAAATTGAATCAGCTGAAAGGCTTTTTTATTCAGAAAATCATGTTCATCTCTGTTTACCTTGTTTTCCAAAATGCACCCCTGTAGAAACTGAGTAAAACAAAAGGATTAACTGAAATGGAGCCAACTCAGCAGATGAAAACTGTAAGAATACTGGCAGAAATACCACCCAGCTTCCCAAGTTTGACAATACAAATAATGTTAACTACTATGCAAATTTTTCATTAAACTGTTGTTTATTTTACAAACATTTGTGCAATTCATGAAAGCAGCAGCTGGTAACCATTGTTAAAGCACTTGAAAACCTAACTGGGAATATTAAAAGGAACTGGACTTAATGAATACACCAATTTGTGGGCTTATTAATTTGTTTGTTTCCTCTAAGCACTTATTGAATAACAGCATTTCTTTGTGAATAAAATGATGCTGATGAGTTTCTAGAAAAAAGGTTTGGAAGGGTAGAATTTACAAGCAGCACGCATAAAACCTTAAATTATCTTGTACTAACAGGGGGAATATCAAATATTAACTCCAAATAATGATTGACACACTGATGTATTTTAGGAAAAAAAACCCAGATCAATTGGTGACCAACCTCAGACAGCTGCCTGACATTTGAGAATGGCTTATTCTCCCACCTACATATTTTCTCAACTGCCCATTTCATGAACTCACTTCTCTGTCTTAGTGATCTACTAATTTGCAAGATTTTTTGGAGCTTTTAGATGGGTAGATTCTAAGCTTGTTATTTAGGAGGAAGACAGGAGGTGGATGTTCCTCAACAAGTGCAAGGAGCTGGTATATAAATTGTGTGCAACTCATGGATGTGAAAATGTCCATTTATGATTTTCCTTCATCACAGAACAAGTGTCATAAATACTATGTGTACCTCCTGTGTACAGCAGTGGGTGAAGTTGTTTCAGTGATCTGTCTTTTAGAAACAGTAATTCTGGAAATAACATTCATGCACAACAGCAAGAAAAAGAGAAGGTAATGCTTACTGCTCCTACAGGAGTCAGGAATAGAGAAGAAACAAGTAGGAATTAAATTATGATGGAATTTTTTTGCAGACTGCCTGATAAGGGCAAAGAAGTGAATGAAATTTTCTTAAATAAATTGAAGAGGTTTCTGTATCGTTGCACTAGAACAGGTTGGCAAGGACTATACTTTTGAATATCTCTAAGGATGGGTATTCCCCATTTCCTTCTGATAAAAAGTTATCAGTGAGAACCTTATGACACAGGACCTGCTATTCAGTAAAAAGGAAGAACTGAGCAGTGACTATCTTGTCAGAAGCAACCACAAAACTCTGGTGTTCAAGATCACAAAATAGGCATGATTTTTTAGAAAAATATCAGTTTGATATTTGGGTAATTTTTTTCCTGCCTTATTCATCATATGCATTAAAAGACAGTTATATTATTAGTTAAAGATTTGCATTTCATATATCTATTTCACTGACTTTAAAGCAAGTTACTTATTTCTTACTTTTTTTTTTTTGTGGAATTTTTTTATAGGTCAAATTTATTGACTTTGTTGTTGAAACCTCTGTTAAAAAACACAAAAACACCAACCAAATGATACTGCATGCTGTGGTTTGTAAGATAAGTTAGAAGTTCAGTTTTTTCACAAATAAATGCAATAAGTATTAGTTGTCTTGTTACTATCACAGCAAAAATTATTATGTAGAGATGAGTACTAATAAAATCTGGCCTGACTTGCACTGACACATTTGTTTTCATCTTAATTCACCTTATTCCAAAATAAGACAATACCTGTATCTCTTGATCCTTACAAAATTTAGTATTTCTTCATTGCAAAATTTAGTTTATGTTCATAAAATTGGGTTTAAAATATTTCTTTTCAACAATATATGACAGGGGACAACAAAATTATCTTGAAAGAGCAAAAATCAGTTTAGTAGAAGTGCTAATTCTTTTTTGGTTTTTTTTTTTCTGTGTTTAATCCATTTCCAAACATAAAATAAAGAAAATAAAACCAACCAACCAAACAAAAAAAAAATACTGTAAGGAATATAGTCTTACATGCAATCTTATAAAAATATCCTTATTATAAATATTATAAAAATATCCATTTCATGGGTGTATGAAATGGTTTCAGACTGTGTCTTTTGGGTTATTTGGTTAATTTTCCTTTATAGTTTAATTACACCTACATCTCTATTCCTTGATTATCAGGATTTTAAAAATAGTTAACCCTCTCTGGTCTGGATTCGAATAAATGTTTTACATGGAACTAAACAGTATCCTGTTCTGTATTTCCCTAATTATGAAGATTTTTAGATGGCATCATGACTCCCATAATAGCATGATTTTCTTATGCTGAAAAGAATTCTATGCGTAATGGAAAAGAAAAAGGAAAGCTGGGCAGCTGTCTCTTTAACTTTCTACTTGGAACTTCAGCTAGGAAATTTACCTTGATACTTCAAAGTTCCACAATTCAGATGACGCATCATAAAAGTGTCCACTTTCTGTCCCTTTTTTTTTTTTTTCTTTTTTTTTTTTTTTCTTATTTTGTTACCCCACTATAACAGCTTCCCTGGAAAATTTCAGATTCAGCAGCAGATAACAAGTGAAAAAATTTCCTTCTAATACATATTATGTGCTATGCATGTAGACCAATAACAAAAAAGTGATATTTAAAACCCACATATTTCATTATTACTGCATTTTTGCTGCCTCCATTGATTCATGACACAGTACCCAGCACAAAGCAGCACCAATGATGTGAGCTCTGGTGTGGTATCATAATGAAAACTCTAAACCTAATAATAATAATAGAATTGATTTAAAGGTTCCTTAGTAGCACCTTAAGGAGTGCCAGGTAACTCAAATTCCCTTAATAGAGATACAGATATGCTACATTTTATCTGTATGTGTTTATTGCTTAGACTATTTTTTAAGGGCTATAGATACTAAGAAGCATACTCTTAAAGATTAATAGCTAGATCCAGCATTAACATCACATGATTTCCACCAGGGAACTATAAAACTTCAAGGAGGAGATTATAATGAGGTAGAGAGATATTATGGGTATTATTTACTGTATGCTATAAGATGTTATTACCAACCTTGTACATAAACAAAGGTGTACTCATTATTTTATTGTCTTGAACAAAAGGAAAGCACAGGAGAGGCTGATGTGAGTCAGATGCTTCCAGAAGCACCTGTGGGAGATTTAAATGTCCCTGTGGAGAACCAGCAACCAGGAACATGGCAAACAGAGTGGGCAAACAGGGACTGAGAGGCCACTGCAGCTTGTGCAGCAGCACCCACAGAAGGGTGTGTGAGAAGAGCCGTGCACCCTGCTTGCTGGTCCAGAGGCTTGCAGGGGAGGGCTCCATGTCTGTGCCGTAATGGTGGGCACTCACCTTGGAATTAAAACAAATGGTTGTACACAGAAAGCTCCTGTGATGTCTGGAGATCAGGCAAGGTCCCAGAAGACTAATAGAATGTTGTCCCCATCTGCAAAAAGGTCATAAAGGAGGATCCACGAAATTATAGCTCCATCCGTCAGTCTTCTGTTCCTGGGAAAGTTCTGGAGTGCATGCTTATGTGGGCTGTTAAAAGTCTAATAAGGCATGGATGGTTGGGAAAAGTCAACATGGGTTCACCAAGGGCAAGTTGTGTTTGACAAACCTGTATATCTCCTAAGACAAATTATCCTGCTTAGTTGACGTAGGGTGAGTAGGGGACACTGTTTACTTGGATTTCTCCAAGGTTTTCCACATGGTTTCCTACAGCTGCTTCCTAAAGAAACTGAGACACACTGTATCTGGGGAGAAGCTCTGTGGTAAGGGACCCTGTGGGTCCTGGTGGATGAACAGTGTGCTGCCATGGCACAGAAAGCCAACAGGAAGCTTGATTGCATTAACAAGGGCTTCACAGCAAAGATAAGTCATTATCTCACTTTGCTGCTCAGTGCCAGCTGGGCCACATCTGGAACACTGTTCAGTATTGGCCCTGGCTCTGCAAAGGAGATGTGGACAGGCTGGAGAGAGTCCAGAGAAGGACCAAAAAGATGACCAAAGAAATGAGAAGCCTACTATTCAAGGAAATGCTGAGAGAATCGCAATAGTTCTACCTTGAGAAAAGAAGCCTTGGGAAAGATCTTACCATCATGTTACAGTTTTAAAAAGGTGACTAGAAAGAAGAAGACTCCTTTTAAGAAAGGAGTCACTTGGAAAAGAAAAGGAGTAATGGGTGCAAATTACTCCTGGGGAGATTCTAACAACTGAAGAGGAAAATTTTTCACAAGAACAATTAACCATTATAATCTTCCCAACAGTGGCAATGTTGGACACTTGTAAGAGTCAGCTGGCTAGAGTGTTGGACATATTGTCTAGACCATGCTTTTGACAAGAAGGCTGGTCCTGATGATCTCTTCCTACCTGATATTCTATGATTCTATCAAACATTAAAGGTTTTGCTGTACTGATTTTATATTAAATTCAGAACAAATGCTCCAAGAATTTAAAATAACACTAAAAGTTCAAATTTTTTTTCTTTGTTTTTAAGAGGCTGTGAAGCAAAATAGCATTTTCATATATATGGGTATTTTAACTAAAATGTGCATCCACTTGGATAAAAAAAGGGCTAACCTAGTATTTGTTCATTCCTTGAACTAAAGTCCTCTTGGAGTTTGGAAATGTCATAACATTTTGATGTTTGCAAACATGTATTTTGTCTGATCTCGACTACTGCTTTGGGATTATCAGACCAGAACACTGTAAAAGAATCTAAGTTAAAAAAAATTATGTGTTCCTATACCCTGAAATAAACCTGGTTTTGTCCAAAAAGGTACAAACAGAATCGAGCAACCAAAAAGTTTGGGTTATTATTTCCAACCTACAGCAATTCCCTACTGTACATCAAGATTGATGCCACAGCTTTCAAAATTTTATTTGGAAAAACAGAGTCATCAGACAAGTCAAGGTACTTGCCTGGGAGAAAATTTTGCTCATGCATGCCCATCAGTCTTAGCCAAGCAGGCATGTATTTGACATTGACTTTTTTAATCCCATACCATCTATTCAAAGTGCTAGGGATACCCTTTCCTTTCCTTTTGAATAGAAATATTGTCCATATTGTATATGAAGAAGTTTCTAATGCTAGCTACTATTAAAAACTTTCAATTTGATAAATTTGTTTTTTAGATTAAAATCCATTCATTGGAAAAAAAATCTAATCCTTCATCTCAAGATAAATTTTCATACATAAGGCATGAAAACAATCAGTTTTAGTTAGAGTTTTTCATCCTTTTAAATGAAAACCAAAAAGACCTTGATTATTATTTCTTTAAGAAAGAAATGAAACCATATTATTTAAAAGGCCACAAACAATCCAACAATACCCAATAAACTTATCTCTCTCTCCCCCAAGTTATTAGGAAGAACAGGTTCTGATCAAGTCATTCAGTACAAGCTCTGCCAATGCTTTTACAAATCTTGCCTGTAGTATGGATGAGAGTTATGGTGAGCCAAAAGTGCCAGTCTGGTGCTTTAATCATGCATCAGTCATAGTCAAATTAAATGCCAAACTGTTTTTCCTGGGACCACTTCAAAACTGGTTCCTACTTTATATTAAGTTTAAAAAGTAGAGAAGCTTTGAATAGAGGATGTCTTTCATATACACAGTTTTTGGTGGTGTTTGTTGGTTTGTTTATTTGCTCTGGAAGCAAGAAGAAACATGTACGAATTCATATCTATTTTATTTTAGAGCTGTCATCTAAAGTCAGCTCCTGTTTGGTCTAAAGTAAGAATTTTTTCCCCTTATAATTCCTTTTTTTTTTTTTTTTTTTTTTTAACAAAATTGTAACCAATTAGAATTATCATCTTACTAGTAGCCCAAAGGGTTGGACATCTGAATATTTACAGCTCGGATTACACCAGGTTGCTGTAGTTTTAAGATTTGCTTTCATGGGAAATAGATGGCTTTTGGAAAGGAACTCTCACTTTGTTTTATAATACTGAGACAAGACTAAGTATAAGAAAGCTAAAGAAGCCAAATTCTTTGGTTTTGTTCCATTATTTCTCAACTATGATCAAGTGCAACCATTTACTGTCAAGTTTAAAGGAGGAGAAAGAGCAAATGTACTTAGCCTCAAGCAGAAGTAAGCTGGAGGGTTTTACATCATTATATTAATTTCTGGATGAAAATCCACAATAAAAAAATCTGAAAACATAATGTAGAAGACATAAATTGCATCTGAAATATTTATTTTGAACAAATGAAATATAATGGTTACTAAAAGACAAAGTGAATTTGTGCATTGTTTCTGTCACCAACCCCAAGAAAGAAATTTTTCAAGACAAAGGTGGGGGGAGTGGTCTTAAATAAGCATTGATCTGAAATTGAGTTTTCCCCCAAATTCTGTAGAGATGACATTGCTTTTTTCAGTTCTCCCAAAGAAACTGTGCTGCTACAAATAGAAGGAGATGGATGAAATATGAATAATTTATTTTTGTGCAAAGTTTATCCTTTCCTGCTCATTATGAAAATTCTGAAAGAGGTTCACTTTCTCACAGAAGGCATGCTTAAAACCCTGCTGCTACCAAAACCTTGCCATGCAAGCCCAGTACAACAGAAACTAACCATTTAGAGAGTTACATGAATGATTAGTCTAGGATGCCAGCCAGCTGAGTTAAAGATTTTGGAGGATTTCACTGCAATGAAAAGGCCCTGGCTCTATGTAAACACTGCTGAACAATAACAAAAACATCTTTATAATCATTGCATTTAGCACAAATCCAAAACAAAGACCCATATTATCCAGATTATATCCATATATTTCTGTGAAGAAAATTAACTCTGCCTCAACCAAAACTACTACAGTGCTTTACAAGACCATCCCATGACTTAATTTATACTGTTTCAGTGATTTTATATGGAAAATGCAGGTGTTTTATAATGCAACCTTTGAGATCTTCAGACTCCTGTTGCTTAACATCCCTTTTGTGCTCCTCATTTGAATTTAAAAAAACCCCAAACAAACAAAAACAACCAAACAAAAACCAGCCAACAAACGAACAAGAAATCTGAATCTCTTTCTTGGCC
The DNA here is from genome assembly GCA_013401135.1 of Cettia cetti. Classification (NCBI taxonomy): domain Eukaryota; kingdom Metazoa; phylum Chordata; class Aves; order Passeriformes; family Sylviidae; genus Cettia; species Cettia cetti. Next base: position 23,010 of record VZUI01043037.1, read on the forward strand.
TAAATTTATACTGCAATCAGTGTTGCTCTGGCTTCTACCACGTGAGAAAAATATAGCATTGTCCTATGCTTGCACTCAGTTATTAGTCACTATTTTGTGAGATCTGTTATATTAAATGTTAGATAGAATGCTCTCTATAGCAGAGTTTTCTGACAGAAACAGGTATAAAAAGTATCAGGTACAAGATTTTAAGTAGTGTAAGTGGAGATAGCCTTTTTCAAAAAGGGGTGAAAATCAGGTGCTATAGGGCAGCAAGAGCCACCTTCTATCTTGCTTCCCTTGCAACGCTTGCAGCCTTTGAATCATAACTTCTTAGACCCCTAGGCCTATCAGGAACTTCCAGTAAAGTAAATAAGATACCTCTGAAAATGGACATGAGTGACAGCTTAATAATGATATACAGGAAGATCTAAGACCTTTGCCACTGCTGAAAGCAGCTGTAGTTTCATGCAGATGCTTATAGTGATTATTATATAAAACTTCATGGCAATCAGTAGAAGCACCCCTAGCAGAGAAAAAGCTAAACTACAAAAAGGGCTGCATTTGTGGGGAAGTTTGGCTTTTCCTTTATCCTAGCAGAATTGATGCTTTTGACTTTTGGAGCTTATTTTGAGTTTGAGGGGAGTCTTTTGGTAATTTTACTGAAATTTAATAATCAAATTATGATATGAACCAAGGAATGCTACAGTTAAAAAATATATTAAAAAGTAAATATATTTAAAAAGAATAACATTTTTAATTTGTAAATTATAAAGAAAATGCAGAAAATCATTGAAATATAAGCCTTTGAAGCAATGGATTGATTAGATTGTCATTTATTTAGTCTGTGGAGTGGTAGAGAGGGAAGTGGAAGTGAGGGGAGAGAGGAAGAGGAATGGGAAGGCCATACCTAAATTAAAGTCTATTATTAAACCCTATGTGTCAGACAATAAAGAGAATATACATATAATTATGCATATTAGGAATAAGATAATTAGCACTGGAGTCACCTTTTTTCTCATTTTTAATGAATGCACATAGACACAAACAAAACTTAAAAGAAAAGTGATATAGGTGATACGAATGAGGAAAATATCACTGATCTAGTGTAATTGCTGCTGAGAACCCTTAGTCTGACAGGTAGTTTATCAGATGGTCTCTGGCTCATTTCTCCAGTCTGTGTTATGATATGACTGAACTTTCTGGATCTGAGCAAAACCCTGTTGTGTCTTTTAGTCTCTTTCTTTTTTTTTTTTTTTCCTAGTAAAGTGTCACAAGCTGGTGAAAATGAGATAGAAGAAAAATGGTCCTTTTCTCTTATATGACATTTACTCTATATGAGAAGACAAAAGTAGAACTCAACGTTTCTTGGGTTTATTCTTGTGATTAGTTAAGTAGTTTCAAGGTGTTCCCAGTCATCAGCCGAGGTCAAGACATAGCAATAAGCCTAGTGGTGCACAAATAGAGTCCTAAGTAAGCCAAGGCATGCACTTTTCAATCCTCCTGAAATTTTCCCATCTCCAATTTTTCCTTTTCTGAGAATTCTCAAATTCATGAGAAAGATAAAGTCTTATTATTTTATCCAATGTAGACCTAACTTTTCATACCTTAACTTTCAGAGTTATGCTCTTTGTACTTGTTAAGAGCAATCTAGATAGAGAAGCTAGAGGTAGAATTAATAGAAATTATGATTTTGAATCAATATTCTTGGTTGCTTCTAGCACTGCCTCCCTTCTGAGACATTGAGATACATTCCCAATTCTGCTTCTGTGTTGTCTCTTTTTGCAGCTTTCTCATCAACCCATATCATTATATTTACTTTGGACATTTTAAAAAATTCCCTTTTTTTATGCATAGCCATCTGGTGCAGAATGAGTCTTCATAATTACAACACAATGAAAAATATCCTTTAATCTCTCTGTGAAAACAATGAACTAACAAAGTTTCATGTTCTGTCCTTCCATACATAAACCAAAATCTGTTTCATTGCTTAGCTAATTTGGAGTGATTTCTAACCTTAGACTTCCTCCTAAATTTGTTAATGTTAGACTTCCCCCTAAATTTGCTCAGTGTTTAAACAATAGGTTACAGGAATTAGCAAGATTAACTTCTACTTTGTAAGAATTTTGGCTATGCATGCTGTTTGAGAAAGTCTGTAGTTATAGTAAGCCTAAATAATGAATCACACTTCATCATTTCAAAAACAGTGTTATTTTCAGCTGTCATCTAATTTTGTACAGGATTGAATAAATTTCTCCTACTGACCCCATGCTGCTGGCAAGTCTTGAAGTCTTCTACAGCTTTTGATGGAGTAAGCTGATCAGGATTATGTGTTATGTTTAGAGTTTTGATAAGATACTGGGATTCAGCTGCAGCCTTATGCAAGCCTGTTAGTGAAGGATTGAAGGACAAGTCACATGGTACTTCCTGTACAAGAAAAATAGGAAGCATGAAAAGATATGTGATTATTGCGCTTTAGACACAGAGAAATGCAAGGTAATTGAGATGTGGTAATTGATAGGTTCACATTTAGTTTAATTATGTTTGAGAAACATATACCTCATAAAAATATTTTAATGAAGATCAAAGAATGTAACAGACTGTTTTAAGAGACTGTTTCAATCCATGCCTTGGGTGAGCAGTCTCTCAATCCCAGACAATGTCTTCTAGAGCCAGACGATAAGAGTTTTAATCTGAAGAAACTCAGAAGACATTGTCAAAAAATCATTAATATACTGCGAGGATATTGTAGTGTGAGAGGGTGTTTAAGAATTCCTGTTCTGTGGGATTTCCAGCTCTCTGTGCTACGTGCAGTCTGCCTAAGAGCAAGAAGCAGAAGCTGCCAGCAGAGCTGTAGCATGGGAATGGTAGCAAAGGGAGAGCAGCCCACAAAATTAAAACCATTGTAGCAAAACTTCATAACCAAAATATTCAAGTCAAGTGTCAGTGCAGGAGAAAGTAATCAACCAGTTGGCCTCAGAATTGTCTCACCAGAGGAGAAGACTGCTAATAATAAATTTTGTCTTAGGAATTAAATATGCTCTGTCACCTTGTCTGTCTTTAAATATTTTCTTTCTCTCCTTCATGAAATATTGTTTGCTTAAATAACTGACTTCTGTTTGCAGTAGAAGAAAACTGATCTTCAAAATGTATAGTTTATTCCTCTGATGTCTTTGATAAAGCACTGCTTTATCAGGACTCCACCCAGCTATCAAAATTACACGAATATTATCCTGCTTGCTGCCAATCAAGTATTAACAGAAAGATTAAAATTACTTTGTATACAAACAAAAAGTTGAAGCCATTTTTTCCCTTCTATTTATTTGGAAAATTATTTATATTATTAATGTATTATCAAAAAAAAAAAAGGCTTCTGGTGAAAACAGAAAAACTGGCAGATATGTGAGAAGAATGGACCAAAGTGTAAGTTAAAAATCTAAATATAAGTGTAAGTTAAAAATCTAAATATTATACTAATTAAATGAGAAACAGAAAACTGTCAGAAACTGCTTGCTTCATATTGTTAAAGGAAATGATAGTAGTGATTGGAATGAAAAGGAGGAAGATGCTGTAAATGAGAAGACATACAAGTGGTAAAATGATGAATGTTTCATCTAAATAGTACAGGTGTCTGGCATTTCTTGAAATGCCCAAGAAATAAATGGGATATTTATTCTTCTTGGCAGGAAGAGGAAAAGTTTGTGCTTGATTCTCCATCTCAGCAAATGAAGTGTTGAGTGAACTGTTCTGTTGATTTATTATAGTGGCATCAGCTAACACTCTTACTGAAAAATTTCCCTTGGTATTTTCTGTATGAGCCACTGTTTCGTGTATTTCCACTCTAACCATGAATGCTTAAATTTAGAATACACTATATTCAATCTCATGAAGCAGGTTGCATGAGAGACCTCTGGTACTGCTAATTCTGCTCCCTCTCTCTCTTTCTCTCTCACACACACATTGTGGCAACCAAGCACCACCCAGCCACTCGTTCACCTTCCCAACCTTAGCAGGATGGTGGAGAGAGTCAGAAGAATAAAAGTGAGAAAATCTGTGGGTAGCAATTAAGACAGTTTAAAAGGTAAAGCAAAAGGCACACACACACAATCAAAATAAAGCAAGGAATTAATTTACTACTTCCCATGGGCAGGCAGGTGTTCAGCCATCTCCAGGAGAACAGGGTCCCATCATTTGTAATTGTGACTTGAGGAAACAAATGCCACCATTCCGAACATCCTTTCTCCTTGCTTCTTCTCTCAGCTTCATATGATATGCCATATGGTATGGAATATCCCTGTGGACATCTGGGTTCAGCTGTCCCAATTGTTCCTCCCTCCCAACCTCTTGTGCATTCCCAGCCTCCTTGCTGACAGGGTGATACGAAAAGCAGAAAAGGCCTTGACTATATGTGCTAAGCTAAGTAATAATCAACTAATCTGTATCTTATTGACATACTTTTCAGCATAAGCACAAAATAATCTGTGAAGAAAATTAAGCCTACACTAACGAAAACTAGCACATATGTAAAACAAAATATGAATCCAAAGCCTATATATTTTCCTATAATCTGTTTTTGTAATTACTTGATTTAGAGGATCTTGATCTTGTTCCTCTGCTCTATTCTATAGGTGCATCAAAATATATTTAGATTTTAGTACAGACCACAGTCTCCTTCTAATGACTTATTCATCTGAACAGTTTTGCTTCTGTAGTTGTTTCATCATGAACAGTTTGGAACTCAGCCACTAGGAAATTCTGCTATGGGAAGTTAAGCTCCACCTCACTTTCGAAAACTTCATATGCTTGAGAAAATTACATCAATTCTTGGTTTTATTAGTCTGTTTTTGAAAAACAAGCAAACTACTGTCACAAAATACTTATCTGAGATACAGTAGCTTGAAATTTCACTGAGAAATAAGATAATTCATGGATGTAGATATATTAAACCTGCCATCTATTCATATTGTTGTAGACTCACAAAAGGTATGAATTTCCATTTTTCTATTCAACAACATAGAACATTAACTTTTGTTAGGAATATTGCTATGTAAAAATAAGTGGGAATCTTGGAATAATTCATGAACCTGGCCTGATATATCTGCTAATGTAATTGTCATTTGCCTGTGCAGTAGAAAAACATTCAGAGTACTAGTATTTCGAAGAGAAGATATTTGTATTAAGTTTATTTGGTATTTTGTGGTGAGTTTGTTTGTTTGTTTTTGCTTGTTTGTTTTTCTAATAAGGCATCTGTTGTCTTTTTTGGATAAATGTTTATCATGAGGGTAATAGAGAGAGTCAAGAGCTCATTCAGGTGTTTTTCTTCCTATTCATGTTCTGTTAGTTTCTCGTAGAAACAAAGAGGGAGGGAGGGAGGAAGGAAGGGCGGAAGGGCAGAAGGGCGGAAGGAAGGAAGGGAGGAAAGGCGGAAGGAAGGGCGGAAGGAAGGGCGGAAGGGCAGAAGGGCGGAAGGGTGGAAGGAAGGAAGGAAGGAAGGGCAGAAGGAAGGAAACAATAGATTATGATATTGCTCATGAAGGCATATAGGGTAATTTGCTCAGAACCGACCAGAATATTTTGGGAAAAAAGTTTTTGAAATGCTTAATTTTGACAGTATGATATTAAAAAAAAAATAAAAATAAAAAAAAGAGAGAGAAAGATTGCTTTTATCAATAAAATTAGTTGAGTATTTGATTATAGGCATATCTGACAAAATAAATATGTCCTTCAAAAACACTATTTTAATCCAATTATTTTCCAAATACAAATTTTTCCGCTCAGACATTTTAAAATATTTATTTTTCTAATATTTAATACCATTTGTGAACTATTTTGAGTGTATAATGGTTTTTATATTTGCCAATATAGCAAATGCACTCTTTAGATACAACCTTTTTCTCTAACATGCATTGGAATAAGAGTATAATTGATAATGCTAATTAATTTTAATGTAATACTAACTCCTTAGTAAAAGGATTATTTAAAAAGGGTTTCTACCGCTGCTCAATTTTTGAAGTACCATGTCACATATACCTTGTTTACAACAGTCCTTTGAAATACCTCTTAGAGCCATTTATTCATAAGGATGATGAAATTTTCATCCTGTTATATTATATAATCTATAAGTAGGAAGCTTTTCACAATTCTGCTGTTGATAGTCTGATTAAGCCTTATAATTAAAACCCTTTAAATATAATGATTGACAAAGGAAACATCTTGTGACAAAATGACAGATGCCAACAGGGTATCAATGATCAATATCATTGCAAAAGTTTAGTGCACTGTCCTCTCTAGAACTGTCATTTGCTGACTTTGATATTTGATATTGGTCCCCTTTCATTGCTTTATTCCCCAACAACAACGTTGATACTGTCATGTCCCACCTTTTTCTTGACAGTTATCCTGGTTGCTTCTTGTTAGTGGCAAAATTAACTGAATCACTGCCTCTGTACTCCAACCTTCTTCCAATCTACTGAGAAGATGGTTTCACTATAGCTTTGTCTAACATTTTCAGTTTAGATCTCTAACATTTCAGGAAAAACTCTAACTTTTTAGCTATACTGTTTCTTTTTTTTCTTTTTTTCTTTTTCTTTTCTGTTTTTAGGACGCAAAATTAGCACAAAATAGTATATTTCTGTTTATATTATGACTGAAGTCATAGTTATAGCTCTTTTTTTTAGAAGTTTTCCTTTTGTATAGATGGGGGAAGAAAGTTTACTTATTGACACAAAAAACAAGGGCAATGTTCGGTGACGTTCTGATGTCACCAACTCTGTAGAAATCTGGCTTAATTATTAGTTAATTAGTGCATTAGATACTAAACCAAATCCAAGTTCAGTCACAGGCTTCCTGAGAGATTTGAACAAAGTCACATAGTCACAGATTCATCTTAGCCAGCTTTATGTACTCAGTTTCCTTATGCTTGTGATCTCAGCCTCCTGTCATAGCCCACATAGAGAGACCAGTTCTTTAAAGAGGGATAAAGTTGCCTTAGGAAGTTTCTGCCGGTTTGTCTAGACTGCAGAATTTCTGAACATATTCTCAAACCTTCTTTTGACCTGCAAGATATACTATTGGACTGCATACAGTGCTCTTTACCTAAGTAATAAATGCACACTCTATGTTTGTGTATCATTCTCATGTTAAATCCAAAACATAGCACTGTATCAGTTACTAAGAAACTTAACTCTTTTCTAGTGGAAAACTGAACAATAAAGGAGTTATGTGATATAAACTATATGAGCATTTAGGTGTTGACAAGGTACTAATAAGACAACTATGTGTTGTCAACACAAGAGTGTCGTGGGTAATTTTTCACAGTGATATTTCTGAAAAGCTGCAAGGAATCGATGAGCTAGTATTTTATTTGCATGAAATAGTTAGATGCCAATTAGTTTTTAAATTATTATTTCAAGATAGTCACTGTAAAATTACCTCTACAAATATGATCAAATTTAGGTACTATTACCCACACATCAGGTATAATACAATGGGCATCACAATCTTTCCACCATACATTTCACTTCAGTGCTGTGTAGAATTTACTCCATCAGCTACAAGTACAAATCTGAAGCATTACCTTATGGGACTGAGGTTCAGGTTTTTATACACACATATATATATATATATATATATATATATTCTCTCTCTCTCTCTCTCTCTACATGTATATATATATAATTATAATTATTATCCTTTCACTGAAATAATAACTTCAGGAAACTATTTAGGCCTGGCAGTCAGGGACAATAATTTACTTAATCACCTTCTCAATAATCAACAAAGCATTTCTTCTAGATTATTTTTAAAAAAATCAACAGATAGGAGCATGAATAATAGACAGTAAATACAAGATCTATAACCTAAAACATTTTAATTTTTTTTTCTAGGTGTCTGAGAGATGACACATTAGTTTATGTACTGGAATGAAAGGCTTTGGCATGAGCAGAGCATAGATTTGAGTGAGATATGGTGTCATTGCCATTTTTACTAAACTGGACAGTAATACTAAATAATTCTTTACTATTTGTATTGCAGTAAATGGGAAGACTTTAGCCTGCAGTTGGGGCAGAGGGAGCAGAAAGATCAGAGACCAAGAAAGAGAAGGTGCCCCATGACAAAGGAGATACTGCAGCAAATGGAGACCCTGAGATAGAGAAGATTTTTCCTGAAAGGATCTGTAGCATGTGTGAGAACCCACTACAGAGCAGATATTTTTTTCCTGAAGGACTGCAGCTCATGGACAACCTGCACTGCAGGAAGGGAAAAGTGTGAGGAGAAAGAAGAAACAGAGAGGAACTGTTATGGACTGATTAAAACCCCCATTTCTTATTCCCTGCAATGATTAAGATCAGGATAGATGAATCAGAAGTGAAGAAATTAAGCTGGGATTAGAAAAGAGTGAAGGAAGAATTTTGTCTTTTTCTGTTTTCCATGACTCAAAATAATAATTGTATTTCTCTTTTATTCGCTAATATATTATATTAATATTCCCCTAGTAGAGTCTATTTTGCCTGCAGTGTCAAATCTTTAATCTCTCCATCTTTCAATCTGTGACCTTTTTTTTCTTGTTTGTCTGATTTTTTCCTGCTGCTAGAGGAAGGTGTGAGCAAGCAGCTGAGTGGGCATTTGGTATATAATGGAGATGGTCTGGACAATTTTCCCTCAGAAGATTTTGTCTACGTTTAGAAACTTTAAGGATAATTCTACCTATTTTTTCCCCTCTCCCCTTTGTGTTCCACTTTTAGTTTTCAGCAAGTATATACTGAATGTATAATGGTGAATAAACCTACCACCAATAGTATCTAAAGGAATATTTTCTAAGTTCCAGTTCTGATGCAGTTGTAGTAATACATGTAAAATGGATTCTGCTTTGGTCTGTCAGAGACATGCATCTGATTTGAACTGTTTTATCTTACTACTTGTGCATACAAAATGCAAATAACTTGACTTGAACCTGTAAGAATAATAACTCATTAATATTGTTGCTCCTGTGCTTAAATACTGAAGCTTAAAAACTAAAGTAGTTTACAACGTAGGTAAATACATTGAGTTTGAGAAGTTTGCAGGAGCATAATTTTTAGAGCGGTGTGTTCATGCCGCTGTATGTAAGATGGTGTTACCATTTCCATTATAAATAATTTAAACAATTTTAACTCAGTAAGAGAAAAATCAGTCTTACTGCATTTTAGAAAAAAATATAATGCTTAATGCATCATCCAGGCTTAAGGGAGAATATGATACAATTTAGCATTTTCCTTTAGGGGCTTTAGGAAAGAATCTAGACATTCAGCTTTAACCAGACAATTTAAAAAGGTTTCTAAATGCTACTTTAAATGCAAAACTTGTTTAAATATGATGCAGTTATATACCAGGATAGGATGATTTTGGAATGTATTTCTATAAAATACACTGCAATGACTACCACTATTTGTCAAACAATGAGTGATAAGAGTAATGTTACTCAGAGGACAAGAGAGAAGTCACAGGAAGGAGAGGATATTTCTTGTAACCAGATTTTCCAGGAATCATGGGTGTGCATTAAGAAGGAGAAGATATATTATATAATTCCAAGGTTTTAAAGGAAATACTGAAAACATTTAAACACTGAATTATTTGTGTACTAATAGTCTTACTGATTTCTTTTAAACCACGCACTTGGCTGAAGTAGATATTTAAAGAACCTGGATTGTTGCTGAGAGTGAGATGTTTTGAGCATTTTCATCCATCTTTCTTGAAGTCTGGAACCAAAAGGGAAAAAAAAAAAAAAAGAGAAAATGAAGAGTGAGTGGTCATCTGCCAAGCAGGGTTCACCCCGGTCTATTTCTTAGCAATATGAGCTAGGAGTTAGAAATACTTCAACCAGTGTGGAAGCATTAAACACTGAAGATTCTACTGAGTCATCTAAAGTTCACTGATAAGAGTTTTGTATTTGATTCTAAAGCCCAGATTTTTTAATTCTCACTTTCTTTCACCAAGGTTCTGCAACAGGATTAATGGAGTTGAGGTTAATATAAGAACTTGAACTTAACTGTTTAGAAACAAAGAGTGTGTTTGCAGTGGATGAATAATAGTTGCTAAAATGTGCCATTAAAAAAATCCATTGACTCCATCACAGTTTCTGAGTTTTATCTCTACTTTTTCTCTCTCTTTTTTTTTTTTTTTTTTTTTTTTTTTTGTGGTCCATGCAGTGTCAAGGATTACACAAAAATTATGCATACAATGTTCTAAAAGAGCAGCTAACACTTCAAGAAACTTTTGCATGAGGTAAATGCTAGGACAAAAAGAAAAGACTCATAGTGGGCATATCTGGCATTTGCAAAACCTGAGTGATTGCTACACTTTTCTACATTTCTTATTAGAGGTTTTAGTTTGGGAAATATCAGGTGGTTTTTTGTATGGTTGGTTAGGAGCTTTTCCCTCTCTCCTAAAGAGACACTACAAAGTCCCCTTTTTTTGAAACACCCTTTGCTTTGTCTCAAAGCACATTCAGTTTTTCCCACTAAGCATGCCCATATCACTTGAAGTGCCATTGCACCTAAACATTGGAATTATTCCAGTCTATTGAAATCAGCATTATCAGATAAGAGGTTTTATTTTGTAGACTTGACGAAAACCTCATTAGATAACCTCAGACAAGTTTTGCAGACCTTGTGAGGTTTGCAGTACCAAGTTCTTGCACACATTGCAGATGAATCACCTGAGGAGCTAAAGGGCCAGATATGCCTTAAGGAAAATAAAGCTTCTAAGATTTTTCTTTTTTTTTTTTAATTTTTCTTCCATGACACTCTATGGAGCCTTCAAAAATAGCTGCAGCTTGCTTTACTTTCTGATACTATATTCTGTCCCACTGTAATTATATCCTCCACAGTCTTTGAAAATCTCTAATCATATTTCTTGCTTGTGAAATAATCGTCCAGGTTTAGGGATTTAATTCAAGACTGCTCTTGTACATTTAGAAACATTCCTTTAATTTATAATCATGGTACATAAAGCTGTGATTTAAGTAACTATTCCTCTTATAAGAAAGATCACTTTACTATAATGTTAATTTTCCTAGTGTGCAGACTGCTTTTAAACATTTAATATAGATTTTAATAATATTCCATTTAACCTGATTGCTGTTTCAGAAGAAACTATCTATTCTGAACAAACTCACAAGGCATGGTTTTCTCAATTTCAAAAAGTACATTCCATCTAGTCCTGGCTTTTTAGGAGTATGGCAGATAATTTGTAAGAGTGTTCATTTCTTCTAACCTGACTTAGATTGTTACTGTTGAGCCTTACATCTTTGGTGAAGGTTAGAAAAACAATCCAAAGGAAAAAAAAAACCCAAAAATAAATAAAGCAAGCAAGGAAGAAGATAGGTTTGGTCAGTAGATGGCAGTAAGAGCTAGCAAGAAGCTTGTAGCTTCAGCTCAGACCTTTAGCGTATTAATCATACATGCAGCAAATTCCACTCAGTACAAGCTGACAAAGACCTTGCTTTGCTATAATCAATCTTTATTCACCACTAGATTACAGTGGTTAGATATACTTGATTGCCTCAGATCCAGGATAAAGCTTATAAAAACCTATATATGTAATCGGCTTAAATTTTTGCTATTGTATTTTAGATTTTGTTTTTATTTTAAACTGATCTTTGGGTGAAATTGGTTTATTCTTATCTCTCCTACGGGACAGTCCATCTGTAACCTTGACTGCAAAGTTTTAATTTTAATTTTTGTCTCAATAAATATTTAAAATGTCATTCTGTTATTTGCAAAGGAAAGTATGCAGCGAATAGACTGTAGTTGAAGGAGAACTGTCTTAGCTCACTTGTCATTATTTTAAGACTTCTGCTACTGTGTGTCTTTGTTATAAACTGAAATAACACAACAATTGTGAAATAAATGCTCTATTGCAGTGCAGAATCCATTTTGTACAGCTCTGTTCTCTGGTCTCATTTTCTATTTCAAAAATTCAGAATGCATCAAGGGTGCTCGCTTTGGAAAGTTAATAAAAAACACATTCTCCTAACATACACTCAACAACAGGAACTGTATATGTATGTTTCAAATAAAAAGGAAAAAATGGAATAATGATGTGGATTTTCTCTGGATTTCACTCTATAATGAAAAAACTTATTTAGAAATGTATATTTAGGTTTGTGCAATCTTGCAGATTTGAAGTGATTAGTTTATATAAAATTGAACTTCATACTATATTTCTTTATTTGTCTCTATTTGTGCAATCTACGTACTTCTGTAGATGTTCCATGATATTTGATTATTTAACAGTCCTTTCTCCATGAAAGAAATATCTGTTAATTTTCTGCTTCTCATTCAGTAATGCAGATATGTAAAACAATGAAAAAGATTATAAACCCAGGACATCTTGCTGCATGTGGTGGTGCATTGTATTTTCACATATTAATGCCTAAATAACATTCTGTAAGGTTAAAAAATGCTAACATATCAAATGGGATAGAAATTATTTGTTGTATTCAGTTATAACTACAGAGGCTGATGTGGGGTACAAGATAGAAAAGAATCACCTTGGAGAGAAGGTCTATTGAAACACACATATAGATATATATTTATATAAATGTAATTAGAGATGGTCACAGGATAAGAATTCTTCTAGTATTTTTTCAATATTAGGAATCTCTGCAGGGCTTTTGAGTACCTGCCTTTGTTGTTTGATGCTTCCTTTAAAAACTCAGCTGCCACAGTTCAAATGCAGATGTACAAGTGAATAAGCATCTTCCCCCAGTCCCTCCCTGGGCTACAATGTTGTTTTATATTCTGCTGAAATCAGCTGAAGTATGCCATACTGACATAGAAAGAAAACAACAGGTGGTGATTTTAGATTTCCCAGGTGAGGACTGCAATCACTTGATCAAACTGCAATTTCTTTTTACTCTGGGATAAACACAAATATATATGGATTGTTCACCGGGGTGTTGTTTCACTGGGGTCTGGCTACTTCTGACATCATCAGCTTAAAATACATCTCCTATAAAGGCAGACAATGCTGTCCTTTTGCCAAGGACATTCACGTAAGTCACAGTGTTCTGTACATGCCTTGGCTGTAGAAGAATCATTTGCTTTAACTCTTTGAGAAATAAATGTATTTTACTGAAAATTTCTCTGTTCTAACATTTGTGTATCATTTGTTCTTTATTCTTTTATTTGTCATTTCTCATCAAAAAAAGCATTCCTTATTAAAAAAAAAAGGGAAAAAAGCCTTGCTTATCAAGTGGCAAAGAATACATATTAGATTTTTACAAAAAAACTCTGTGATTTATTAATTGCAAGTATAAGCAGTATTGAGCAACCTGTAATCTAATACTTTGGTATTAGAGGTGGTTTTTTTTCCTTTTTCAAGTGATTGGTAGGCTGTGGAAAGCTCTATCCATTTTCTTGATTAATACAGTAAAATATTACTTTGTTTCTCCACCAGCATGAAGGTTGATGAAGGGAAGAAAAGAATGATAAATATGTATAGTATTTTTTACAAAACTGTTGATGGCAGGCTGAAAAGGAGGCATGAAATACCAACATAACATTAAAACTTTGTAGGAAAGTGTTGTAATTTTTTTTTTTTTTTAAATTTAGGGATGTTTTTGTTTGCCTGTTTTTTAAATTTGTTTTACACCATCAGAATGTCTGGATCCTGAGTTTCTTTAGGAAGATGTCCAAACCTCACTAATACCTCTCCTGAAATTATAATTGCATCTTGAATTTGGTTGGAGTTGTGAAAAAAGGTCAGCAGATCAAAGTGCACTTCATTAAGTTTATATGAATAAAAAATCACATTGATCAAAACTTATTCCACCTTATTAATCCAGAATGAAATCAGATAAAGATGGGCTTAACAGCTTCCCTGTTTAACCCCAAAGTCAGAAGGTTGATGTGAGTTCTGCTAGTAACTTGTTCGTATGGAGATATTTAGAATCATCTTCTTCTCCATTTCAGTTTTTTATGGCAATAGTATAATGAAGTAATATCTTGCTCTGGAAAGAGGTGTTTATAATTTTATTTTAGTTTTCTTTATTATCAGAATGTTGGAGCTAGTAAGAAAGTGATGGAACAAGTTAATAGTGTATGAAAAGAAGAAAGTAAATAATGACCTACAGTTCAAGCAATATCAATACTTTTGAAAATTAAAAACGTAAAAGACTAGTAACTCCAATCTGACATCCACCTTAAGTATTTGGCAATGAAGGAAAATAAAGAAGAGATAACAGTAAGCACAAAAAGACTGTAGAAAAGTGATTTTCATGTAGCATTCCAAATTAATCTCCTTGCTCTTTATTTCAAAATAGTAAAACAATCAATTCACTATTAAGAAAACAGATTTTTTTTAATGAAGGTTCAGGTATCAACAGTATGAAATGTCATAGTTATTTTATCAAAGAGGAAATATTTGAAGCTTAATTTGTCTTTCAGAGAAAGTTATAAAACCTTTTTTATTAAACACAAAGGCACTAGCTGCAATAATGTCCTGCGATAACTTCATATGATCCATATGGTCCTTTATATACACAGTTCTTTGTGATGAATGCCTCTGTTAAGGCAGGTAGCTTAGAAGGAGAAAATACCTTTCTCCACCTGTCTGCCAGTGTATTCATCTATCATTTGTGAAATATACTGTCTTCATTTTAGATAGAAAAATTCACTGTAATGGTGTATTGAAACCGTTGTGGCCTGTTAGGTTGTTACAAGACTTACGGGAACAAGATACGCTATGTTATGATTAATTACTTACGCATGTGGATACCAGAGTATCCAGGCTGCCTGCTTGCAAAAACAATTAGTTTTAAGTGGTATTCTCTGATGAAAGACAGAATGGGCTGGGTGTAGGACAGAAGTGGATAGTAAATCAGGTGGCATTCTTAAAGTCAACTGAGTAACTGGCTCACAATTCCTAGTGGTGCCTCATAGGGTTCAATAACAGGATTTGACTTTCAATAATAGCATTTAACATTCAGTGACTTTTATAAGAGCTAGCCTGATCCCTCAATGAGCTTGTTGAAGATGCCAAGCTGGGGGAGGCAGCTCATACTTTGGAGCATAGGACTGATACTCAGAGTGACCTGAACAACCTGAAGAAATGAGCCAATAGAAAGGTTCTGAAGATCACCAAATGTAAATACAAAGCCCAGCAACAGGGAGGAAAGGAACGCCTGCGACAGTGCAGGATAGGGATTGGTTGGCTGGAAAGCCACATTTCTGAAAAAGACCAGGCTGAACAATAAATTGAAAGAGTCAGGAATGTGCCCTTCTAGCAAAGGAGACCAAATCTACCACAGGAAGAACCAGCAAGAATGAGCTTAGTGGGTCAAAGCATGTCATTATTCCCTTCTAGCACTTGTGAGATTGCATTGGACTGATGACTCTGCCTTTGGGCTACTCATTCCAGGAAAGATATCAGTGTACTGGAGGGAGTACAAGAGGAATCCACCAATATCATGAGCTGGAGCACATGAAGCAGAAGAAGATGAAGAAATTTGGTTTGTTCAAAGGGAATGCTGAAAGGGTGATCTTATTATTGTCTTCAAAACCCTTAGGAAAGAGCATGAAGAAAACTTTTCTCAGAATCTCACAGCAGAAGAATGAGAGTCAACAGACTCAGGTTAGAATATGGAAAATTCTCAGTAAAAAAAAAACCCAACAACAACAAAACAAAACAGAGGGGTCATTTTAACATTGATCAAAAACCATGCTGCATTTCCTGCAGATACTGTGGAATATCTATCCTTTGGACACATTCAGAATTTGACTAGAAAAGGTCTGAAACAATGTTCTTTAACTATATGATTTTCTAACTCTTTCTATAAGGGGTTTAAATTAGAAGTCTTTTGGAGGTACATTTTAAGTATTAGAGAGGGAAACTGCATTAGCTGGTTCTGCATGTGAAAACTTGAAGTGATAGGAAAAAAGGGATATTTCTTCTCAAGAGAGATCCAAGTGACGATGGTGAGAAGTTATCAAGATGGGGTTTTATAAATACCAGGACAATGAAGCTTTATCAAAAGTAAGTGCTAACTGTGTGAGGAGAAACCAGTCTCTGCTGTATTAAAACAATGTATTTATGTACTATAAGTGACTCAGTGGGGAATAGGATACTTTGGTTTTACTTTACCGTGCATTTAATGAGTTGCTTGTGAAGATCACACTTCCACGTATTACTGAACAACATTCTTAAAACTCTTTTGGTGAGTTGTTCTTGGCATCTACAATTACTACAAATATTCTGAGAGCATGTCTGTCTTACATAAAGCAACACTATGTGCATACAAATATCCTACTGTTTGATGTGACAGGTTCAATAACAATTAGTCTGTACATAATTCCATATGCATATACTGGTGATATCTGAGAAGCTGAAATCTCCCATAAGGATAAGGAAGATTTTGAAAAAAGTAAAGTTAGAATTGCAGTACATTGGAAAGGTACGTACTCAACTTTCTTGCTCTCTACCATTTTATTGCCATCAGCCATGTTTTTGGACATTATTTTTTTGTTCTAAAATGTCATTTGAGATCCTTTAGATTTGCAAAAACATTCACCCAGAGCTCACAGGTATGAGAGAAGACTTAGAAGAGACCCATATCTTTCTGTGTAGCAACTTGAAATCTAAAAGACTTCCCCATTGCGCCTAAAGCCACTCCAGATAAATATACTCAGGCAGCTAAGTCTCATTCTTCCTCTTCTATACTTCGAATCTTATTTTCTATCTAAGTTCCTTAGGGGTCTTGATTAGTTCTTTCAACTATTACTATTATTGAAGGCAGTGGGAATGTCTGAGCCAGGAGATAAAGTTGCACAACTTTCCAGTGAGATCAAGCCTGTTTTTGTCCATATTAGTTTGAAATATCTCTAAGGCATGATAATAATGTCTTTCCATAAAACACCCTGTAGCATGTTTTTGCTGTCAGAGCAAATGCTTTTAACAAAATAGTGGGAGATGAGACTTCAGACTTAGTGTTTAACTGAACAATACAATAAAGGTATTTTGGAGCGTGAATATAAACTAAAAGAAAAATTTGAAGCAACAGCTTATATTGAAGGGAGAATATTTTCCTTTTGATGCAAGATATGCTGATACCATAGGATAATAAATCTTGTATTATGACAATAGAAAAAGAAATGCATTCCGTATAAAGCATGTACAAGTCTGGGATAAACACCCCTGTAATCAAATAGATCTTAATTTGTCTCCCAAGCTCTTAGGGCTCTCAGGGACAGAATAGCATTTAACATATGCAACAGAAGAAAAAATACTGTGGAAAAGACAAATATAAGTGCAAGCTGACTTTTCTACTAAGCCCTTGGGGATTTTACACATTCCTTATATATTTTCTTTCAGTAATATTTGGATAAAACACAGAAAAAATCAGGGAGAAAAAACCTAGCTCTCCTTATTACAGAGCTATATCACTTTTCTTTCCCTTCCTTCTCTCATTTTCTTCTGTATTCTTAACCCTTTAAGTCCCTTGCAGTAGGATATTGTTTTTGTGAGCAGTATCCTATTTTTTTCTGTTTGATAAATGTACCAATGTGTAGTATGTGTTGGTGTACTTCTTGCAAGCCTGTTTTAGCCAGTTCCTCAGGAACAGGTGCAAGGAGCACAAAATCCTGAATGAATGCTGTGGTGTGTTGACCTTAGCTGTCTGCAGACATTCACCTAGCTTCTCCCTCACTTTCCCTTCTCATCTGAAAAAAAGGAATAAAATAAAATGAAAAAGACTTAGAGTTGAGATAAAGACAGGGAGATCACTTATTATCACTTGGGAAAAAAGCAATTGACTTGATAAAAGTTTATTTAATTTATTGACAATTAAAATAGATTTGAGAGTGAGAAACAAGGACAGAAATTAAAACAGCACCTTTCCTCCCCACATGCTTTATGCAGGATCAGTTAGAACTTTGTTCTTCCCCACTTCACCTTTTCCTTCCTCCAAGCTAAAAGAAATAAAGGGGATGGGGAACTGGGAGTTGCAGTCAGTACATAATGGCTCATATCTGCCAGTCTTCATTCTTCCTACTTTTTACCCAGTTCCAGTGTGCATTCTGCAGGGGAAGAAGGCCAGTCTCACTAAACAAAGAGCTTTGGCTTTAACTCAGGAGAAAAAAAGACTGTATCACCTTTGGACAAAGGGCAGGCAGCTTGGGAGAGCTATAAGGATGTAATGAGTTTATGCAGGGATAAACTTGGAAGGTCCAAAGCTCCACTAGAATTTGCTCTGGCCATCGTCATAGAAGACAATGAAAAATGTTTTTATAAATACATCAGCAGTAAAAGAATGGCTAAGGAGTATCTTCATAATTATTTACTTTTTGCTTGGGGAAACATAGTGATACAGCATGAGGAAAAGGCTGAGAAACTTAATACCTTCCTTTCTTCAGTCTTTAAAAGCAAGATTAGTTGTCCTTAGGGTACCCAGCCTTATGAGCTGGAAGAAAGGGACAGGAAGCAGAATGACTCTTCTATAATTCAAGGGGTTATGCTACACCATTTAGACACACAGAAGTCCATGAGGTCAGTTGGGATGCACCCAAGACTACTGGGGGAACTACAAAAGTGATCACCAAGACACCCTCCATCCTTTGCAGCACTCCTGGTTAACTGGAGAGGTCCCAGTTGACTGGAAATTAGCAAAAGTTAGACCCATCTCCAAGGGTTAGAAGGAAGATTGATCTAGCCTATTGGCCTGACCTCAGTGCCAGGGAAGGTAGCGGAGCAGATAATTTTGAGTGCCATCACATGGCACATACACAGCAATCCAGGGATCAGGCCTACCCAGCATGAGTTTATGAAAAGCCTTTCATCCTGCTTGAGCAAACTGATTTTCTCCTATGAGATGTTTGCCTGCTTAGTGGCTGAGAGAAAGGTTGTGGATGTTGTCTGCCTGAACTTTATTAAAGTTTTTTACTCCCTTTTCCAGGAAAAACTGTTTGCACATGGCTTGGATGGTCTTATTCTTCACAGGATGAAAATCAGGCTGGATGTCCAGAAGAAGATCTAGGGGTGCTGGTTGTCAGTCACTAGACATGAGCCAGCACAATGTCCAGATGGCCAAAAGGGTCAAAGGCATCCTGGCCTGTATCAGGAATAGTGTGACCATCAGAGCCAAGGCATGGATCAACTCCTTGTAGTCAACACTAGCGAGGCCACACCTTGGATCCTGAGTTCAGTTCTGGGCCCCAGACACTGCAAGAAAGACATTGAGGTAAAGGGTCTGGAGCACAAGTCCTGTGAGGAGCAGCTGAGGGAGCTGGAGGTGTTTATCCTAGGGAAAAGGAGACTCAGGGAGGATCTTCTCACTCTCTACAACTACCTGAAAGGAGGCTGTAGCCAATTGGATGTTGGCCTCCTCTCCCACACAACCAGTGACAGGATTAAAGGAAATGTCCTTAAGTTGAACCAGGGATGGTTTAGATTGCATAGCAGGAAAAATTTCTTCATGGAAAGGGCTGTCAAAAATTGGAATAGAGGCAGAATCAGGCATTCCAGGAGTGGTGGAATCACTATCCCTGGAAGTGTTCAAAAGATGTGTGGGTATGGTTTAGTGGTGAACAAGACAGTGCTGGGTTAATGGTTGGGGTCAATGATCTTGGAGGTCTTTTCCAACCTAAATGATCCTCTAACTCAGTATATTATGTAGATTTCACTCTTATGTGCAGGTTATAAATATTTCTCATGGATTCACAGTTGACTTCGTAAATCTCTTTATTCTTATCAAATGCTACCTCACTTCAGGAACCAGATGAAGGTAGAATCCTAAATTCATCACTGAAAATTATGTCTGTTTCTTGAATCTCTGTTTTTGGATCCCTTGGTATACAAATAATAAAGTGATGGACATTTCAGAAATCCTAGCTGACAGACCTACAGTTACTTGGGAAATAAAATTTTCAGTTTGCACTGCTTCAAATATATCAAGTAATCAGCTTATTCCTTCTGAAGAGAACTAAAATAATCACATACACAAGTGATTTATTCACTGGACCAAACCTGATGTTGCTTTCAACAGCAGCAGTTTTACAATGCAGTTCTGAATTCTCAACTTAGTTTGATTTGGTTCAACCTGAGAGCACTGTAAATCCCTAGGTTGTTCTATAGAATATGCAATTTTGTTCAGTATTCTCTGAATATCACAGAATAAGACAAGATATATAAAGTTTTTTTTTCTGCTGTAGATGTTCCTTGTGAAGTGTATTAAATATTTGTTTCAACACTAAAGGTATCTTTCTAAGGGCTAAAGTAAAACTCCATCTGTCATTGCCTCATTTGACATTAAGAGTTTATTGAGACACTTCCTAAGGGCTTTTCTATACAGAGCATCCAGACATCTTTATGCAGTACTTCTACATGATTAAGGCACCAGTTCTCTATGAATTTGTGCCTACTTTATCCTTCTCTCTGCATTTCCAGTGTTCAGGCTGCCTTTTATGCTACTATCTACTATTTGACTGATGATGCAACTTAACTTGCAAAACAAGTTATTTACCCCAAAATGACAGCCCAATTATAATTCCAAAAGTTGAAACTCATGAAAGATATGTACCTCTGGATGTGAATGTGTTTTCTCCATAATGCTTTCCCTTTTTTTTAAGAACAACTTTAATTTAAAGTCTACACTTTCTGCAAGTATCAGCTATAACTTTCTCATCTGAAAAATAGCTGACAAATTAGCAGTTAAAGTGTCATATACTTCAGAGAACACATGGCAGTTATTAAAATTCATAAGAACTTCACAGATCATGTGTCTTTCATCTATGCAGTGCTCTGCACAATTTTCACCCGACATTAAGAGAAGAATTTCTTCATTCTTCTCATCTCAGAGCATATGCTTTCTACCTGACTTCTGGAAAGTGATCCTGTATAGGCTGCTGTGACTCATTGTAAATCTCAGTGGGGACATGAGGCAAAAATTGAACTTGTAGCATGCTTTGAGTTCTTAATGAACTAGCAGGAAAAGTCTGTGTGCTTATCAAAGTGTGATGTTTTCTCTTCCTGACTTAATCAATTTGTGTGTTAATGTTCCTTGCTGACCTGCCAACCTAGCAGCTGTCTGGTACCCTCACCTTCCATTGCAATAATGTAATCCATAAGTACAAAGGTATAAAAGGCCATTGAAAACCTGACACAAAGGGAACTTACATTAGATTTTTATACAATGCCAAAGTAAAATAACAGTGGTTGAGAGAGCAGGCTACAAAATACTTCATCAGTAAAAAAAACTTCTATTTAGTATTCTGCATTATTATTCCACAGTTGATACCTGCTTTAGTGTTTATAAATCTGCTGATGTCAGGTGTGCCTGGTGTCATGTGTGTAACAGATTAATAATTTTTTAGTTTCACAGACCTTTTTATTTCATCATGTAATTATCTTCAGGAGGAATACTTTATTGCTAGTTTCCCTTCCTTCCTTCCTTCCTTCCTTCCTTCCTTCCTTCCTTCCTTCCTTCCTTCCTTCCTTCCTTCCTTCCTTCCTTCC
>VZUI01043040.1:0-27457 GCA_013401135.1 Cettia cetti
TTTTTTTTTTTTTTTTTTTTTTTTTTTTTTGTTGTTGTTGTTGTTATTTTTAATGCTTCCTTGCCTGATATGTTGTGCTGCCTCTTAGTGTCTCTACCTTGCTCTTAGTGGAAGATCCACAGAGACTCCCAAAGCTTTTGCCTGGCACTGTTACACAGAAAACAGAGTGATATTTGGGTTGGGGAGATAATTTCATTTTGTTGGGAAGCAGTTTTCACAGTAAACAAAGAGGAGAGAGAATAGGTTTAGACTTAAGTGAAGACATGGAAACTATAGATTGCTGTTCTGCTGTCTTGCTGGTTGAAATGAGAGACTTTGGGGTTTTTTTTTTTTACATAGCAGATTCAAATGTAGGCTCCTGAGTCTGTATTTGGATATTTACTCAAGTTCTGGGAGTACCATTACCCAGAATGTCCCAATGATGTAAGACCAGGATGATTCTGGGGTGAAGAAAGGACCAAGGTGCTCAGTCTTTTTTATGAACAGACTAACTATAGAAGAGAATTTTAACTTTTGGCTTGCTAATTTTTATAGCCAGAGCCTGGAAGCAGCTTCTTTTTCTGAGCTGACCTTGGAAAATGTGTTAGGAGTGTTTTCTGCTTTCCATATCAGGAAATGTTATTTGCATCTTAGACTCTTTTTTTCCTACCTTTTTAAAAAGAGCAGAAAAGAGCCTTTTTATGTGGCAAACTAAGAACTTTATTTCCTATTTTAAAACTAAACCACAGTTTTTATATCTGAACAGTCTTTTTCATGGTGGAGACAGTATATCCAATTGGTTCTATGTTAACTGTGACAATCTGGTTAATTTTAGTCTGTGTAATGCATAACACTAATATGTGCTTTGTGCCCTGGCCATTGCACATACCACGACTGAGAATGTTAAAATACTTCTGCATTTTTTCAGGACTGGTCCCTCAGTGCTCTGGGAAGGTATCTCAGGCATCAGTGGAAACAATCTGACTGGCAGAGAAGCCAGTGCCTTTGGACTGGCACTTGGAGTTTGGAGACTGAACTGCCACATCAGCAACAGCATGTCCTAGAGGAAAAGCTGTTGCTGTGGAGGAAGAGCAGTGACAGGAGGGTGTTGCTGAGCCTGAAGCTGAGGATGATGTCTCTCAGGGATGGCCATGGCTGTGACACACAGCTGAATATACCTTGAGCCATATCCAGAGCACCTGCAGTTAGAGGAGCCCAGGGATCAGGCTGAGCCTGCCTGGCATTGATCAGACAGTGTTGCTGGGGATATCCCCATTGTGAGGATGAGGAATAAGCCCTCAAGATCTCCCTGTGCCGCATCCCAGCCTTGATGCTCCACAAGCTTCTGTTGGTGCTGGGTTAAAGTGGGACCATACACCCTGGCTACCTTCTCCTGGTCCCACAAATGTCACTGTGAGGCCTGAACTGGCTCCAAGGCCAACCAGACAGCAGAGTGCTGTCTTGTATTCTTTGGAGCACATCATCCATGTGCTGCTTCAGATAACCCAGTTTTAAGAAGCTGGATTCAATAAAGAAGAATCGTGTAAGCAAGATCTGAGAGAGTCACCGGTTCCTGACATGCGCTCTATCTTTGCCAAGACAGAGCAGATCCTGCAAAGAATGTTACCACAAAATAATATGTTTTAATAGAGATTTTTCAGATAATGTGTGATGGAGAAGCAGTTCAGGGCTATATGGCAAAAGCACAGGACAACATTGACAAAGGTGCTTCATCATTTTGCAAAGGGACATTAACTTTTTTCTCCTGCTTGTATAATTTCATCCCAGAATTGCTGTGTCACTATTACACAGGTTTTGATCACCAGGCCCTAGGAACTCTGAAGAAAAAGTCAGCTGACAACCATCTTGGAAAGGTTGCTGGAATAAATACTCTCTCTCTAGTAGATTAACACTACCAACCTCCCCTTGATGACCTGGCTCCTAAAAAGTCCTTTACAGAAAAATCTGTCATCAGTGCTGTACAATTCAGACAAGCACAGGAGATCTTCCTTGTTCTTTGAGGCATATGAAGAAAAGTCTCATTAATGTTAATTGTAATAAATTATTCAAGACTTACTGCTATTTAAAGCCTAATAGATGGCATCACTCACATCTGGGAATTCACACATGGCTATAATCTAAGCAGAAATAAAGGGTACGGGATGATATCTGTTGGAAGACAGACATGGGCTTTGCATTGAGCATGTCCTGCATTCAGCCTGTCACTGTTGGTTTTACTGCAGCATACTTTGTAGAAGGCCAACAGCCTTTCTGTTGCTATTAATGTTATGGAAAAATTTACCTTCTTTCTACCTTAATGATTACTCAGCATCATTACTAGCTATTTGCACCTTAATTTCAATGTTACCATTTTAGGTCAATTTTAAAAATGCTTGCTGTTAAAAATGCATCCTCATGCAGGCAGACTGTGATGGAGCCAACCTCCTTTCTCCTCCTGAATAAACAGACTGCTCAGCTCCATGCTCTCATGCTGAAGGTATGTTTCTAGATTGCAAGCAATTTTGTGGCTCTCCCTTGAACTTCTTCCAAGCACTGAGCATCCTGGAATATATTTACATCAGAATGGAAGGTGCTGAGTTTTGTTTGCCTGTTTTTTCCCTCTTCCACTCCCTTGGCCAGTAGAGCCAATTTTTGCTTCATATGCACAAGTACCAGTCTTGCATGAATCTCAGGTTCAAGTTACCATGAATTGTTTGTGTGAGAAAAGCTGTGTTGTGTCAGTTGTAGGCCTAGCAGGGAGCCATTTTGTTTTCTAAAGAGTTTCCACAGAAAAAGGAGAAGAGCATTTTAAAGCAGGACCTGAGGCTGACATGAGGTTTCAGGCTGTGCCAGCACATGGTCTGGGTTTGCATCAGTCTAGACAGTGGCCACCACATCTTGTGAGGGTGGCTGGGAAGTACCAGTGCCCTTAAACCAGAGCAACTCACCAGAAGTCAATAATGTCACTAGAGTTTGGTTGGTTTTTCTTCTTCTTTTTTTTTTTTTTTTTTTTTTTTTTTTTTTTTTTTTTTGTCCCATTACCCAAGAAAAAGAATTGGAACAATGAAAACTACCCAGGTCTAACAAATCACCTGCTTTAAGTAACATTTGTCAACCCCTCTGTCATTTTCCTGCTTTACTAATGATCTGTTCTCAGCCATGTGTGTGATGGATGGTCAGGGGTGGGGTGAGCTCAGCTGCTCCAGTCTCAGCCCACCTGATGGCCATGAGCAGGGAGAAATTGCCAAACTGAACGGGGCTGATGACTTAATGCCCTCTGTTATTATATTCCCAAATTTCAGGAACTAGAAATACTGATGGAGTAGTTTGTTAGTCTCCTTGTACTGCTTTTTTGCATTGCTGCCTAGGACAGGCAGATGTAGAGGGTAAACTACAGACAGTTCTGGGTGTTTCCAACAGCCCATATATTTGAGGGAAAGTGAAACTAGACAAGAGATTGATAAGTTTTCAGGAAAAGGGCTCCACTTAGATAATAAAAAAACCAAATGTAGCTACTTGACAACATATTTTCAAGCTTTCCATCTTATTCGTGAGAAGATGACTGCAGTGGCATCTGCAGGATTAGTTAATACAGACCTTCCATTACTTTTAAATATCATTTCATTTTACTTTTAAGCAAAAATCCAAGGAAATTACTTGCAGTGGTAGTATGGTACCTTTCCTACAGCCTTTTCACACCAATCTCCATTTTGTGAGGATACTTCATTTTGGTTTTAGGATGAATTCCAGTATGATAACATTTCTTCCTTTGCACTGCTGAGGTTACAGAGATGAAACTTGGGGAATTCAGCAGCCTAATTTCAACCCATGTCAAACTTGTTCATGGAGCAAATGAGGAGATTTTTCTCCAGAGAAAGTCTTTGTAAGTGCAGGAAACTGTGAGCATGCAGTGATGGGCAGAGCTGTGAGTGACTGTAAATTCAAAGCTTACATTCATCTTGTTGCACAACAATGATTTTCCCAACCCCCCCACTTGCAGAAATCAATTGTGAATTTGTATTAATTTTTTGAATACAACCTGGATTTGTGAAAAAAAGCTTAATGTCTGGATAAATTTATAGCAGCAGAGCAGAATTTAGGAAGGTTGCAAAATCTGAACTACAGGCAACGCAAACTTCTCTCCCTGCCTTAAACCTTTTTCTAAGTGAGTAGAAAAGTGTATAAAGACTTCTGCAAGGCAAACAACTGTGTGATTCCAAAAATCTGGTAAAAATAGGAAGAACTTGAACACAATCATGACAGTAAGCTAAACCAAGACAGAAAGGTTGTATTGTGAAGAGCACTTCTTCTAATGAACCTTTTTTTTTTTTTTTTTTTTTTTTTTCCAACAGCATGACACAGTTTGTTCCAGGCCTATCACTCACAGAAGCACCCTTACTGGTTTCTGGTTGTTTCCAGTGATACAGGTGGATCTAGCAGCCACCACAAACTGTATTTTCTTCATCTCCCTCTCTCTTCTTTCCTATCAACCTCCTTGATGGGAAATGCTCTTTACAGTCATCCATATTCCAGCAACCAAGACTTATGACATGTCTATAAAAGAAGCATAAAAGAATCTGGATGATGTTGTGATATATACTGGAAATGTTTCCCTGTGTAAACTGATCCTGCTTCACTGCTTCAAACAACATTTTTTTCTTTTACAATAGACAAATACAGAATTGCTTGTACTTCTATACTAAGAGCCTCCAGACCTGATGACATGGTTAAATTTTGCCCAACCAGCACTGAAACTCATCTCAAAAATAAAAAATGCCACACTAGATGGGTAAACTGCTAGAAAAATGTGACACTTCAAGAAAATCTAGATGATTTGGGAACAGGTAAGGACTGCTCAAACCTGGGAAGGTCTTAGTTCTGCCTTCACAGAATGACTGTGAATATTGTACAATGAATCTGGGATTTTCATTTGACTGAAATTTCTCCTACAGCATAAATTGATGGTGGATGAGCAATTGACCTGACCTAGTGCTGCAAAATGTTCACTTGAGATGATATGTTCAACTACGTGTCACCTTTTCTTGTTCCATTTGTGCAAACATTCGTGGGTGCAGGGCTTTGCCTGCAATAATATTCACAGTGGCTGCTGCTCTGACAAATCAGGGCATTTGTGAGACAGAGGGGATGATGGTTACTCTATATCTTCCAGTATAAATGGGGTCAGACTGCTCCATGCCTGCCTCCTCCCTTCTCTTACCCAGAGACAGGTCAGTCCAACCACACAGCAGCTCACAAACAACTCACCATCTCAAGTATTCATAGCCTTTTCACTGAGCAGTTACTGACAGCAAATACATCAATAAAAAAGTACCTGTCCATTTGAGGATAACACAGGAAAAGAAAATCTGGCTTTATGTGGCCTGGTAAATTATTTGCGTGAATCATTCAGCCAGTCAAAGTGCATTTACTAATAAAAGAGAACTGGAAAGGAGATGTGCTAGCGGCAGCAATGTGTTGTCAAGCCAAGATAAAAATGAAATCAAGAAGTAGGGCACTTTTTGCCTTCTCTCTCTCTCCCCTCCATTAGTACTCAAGGAAGTTTAGACCCTTTGAAAGCCTAAGAGCTTTGCACTCTGGCAGGAAACTCCAGGAATAAAAGAGAGTG
Organism: Cettia cetti; assembly: GCA_013401135.1. Classification (NCBI taxonomy): domain Eukaryota; kingdom Metazoa; phylum Chordata; class Aves; order Passeriformes; family Sylviidae; genus Cettia; species Cettia cetti. The sequence continues at coordinate 5,606 of VZUI01043040.1, forward strand.
CACTGTGTCATACAGTTCCTTCCTTGGGATTCTGGAGTGTGCACAAACACATAATTTCTGTTATTGCACATTTCCATTGAGATGGTGCCCAAAGGCTCCAGTGGGGCTGGCTCATGCCACGTGAGGGGCTGAACAGCATTTCTCCCTAAGGCCTGGGGGGCTGAGGGTGACCAGTGAACACGACAGCTGTGCCCAGTAGCAACTGGTGAGACCTGTGCTCTCTTCAGCTGCCAAGCAGCAGGACTGTGCAAACAGTAGCTAATTCCAAACCTGCCACAGAGAAAATTAGGAGCAGCTGGTTATTAAGAGGATAGAATTATCACAACAGGTTTCTTACTGCTCTGTGTGACATGATCAGCTGGGTGCAGCACGCTGCCCACCAGCTGAACTGGCCAATGCTGTCATTGGCATCAGGGATGCTGCAGGTTTTTGACTCAGTGCTGGTCAAGACATTTCTTTCCATTTGGAGATGAAATATTAGCAAACCTGGCTGAGCATCTGCAGGACAGCATGCCTGGCCTGTGAAGAAAACAGTGTGAAAAGCCAACAGTTTTACAGACAAAATTCCAGACTTTTCCCTCTTTTCACCCTTCACTTGAGCTGTAATATTTGGGATGATCACATAACTCAGGGGATGTTTCAGTTAAGTCATAAGGGACATTTCTGTGTGCATAGTACATCTCAATCTCAAAAGCTGGGAAGAATAATCTCTGTGTATTCAATGTGCTGAACTGTCACCTTCCTGGTGACAGCGTGTCATGGCTCATGATGCCAACGGTGGTGGCAGCCAGACTGTGGGAGAATTAGGAATATGTAACTGAGGAATGTTGCCATTTTCATCACACTTTGGGCCATGCTGAGAAGGAGGATTTTGCTACATGCAAGTCTGCACTGGGGAGTGTGTGGGGGCAGAATGTAGTACAGGACATGAGCTCTCTGTGGCTAATGTTTTTGCCCAGCTGAGCCTCAGTCTTATCCTGTTTTTTGAGCATAAGGGGTATGAAACTCATTGGTAAAGTGTTTGAGATGCATTGGGGAAATCCCTTTGATAAGATGAGAGGTTGTTACTAAAACATTTTAAATTCCTCCAGTTTCCACTGACTGTTTTCAGTGCCTGCTTTGCAATATAGTGGGAAAAAAATGTTTATTAATGCCTTTTTCTTCACTTGGCTGCTCTGATGCAGCCCTGTGTCCTTGCTTTAATACTCTGTCCCTCATACTCCAGCCTCCTTCTGTAGCCCACCACCACAGTGCACTGTTACCTACACAATCCATTGTGGTTCACCTAACCATACTGATAATTTTTCCTAGATGATCCTTGCTCCTTAGGGCCACTAGAACAAAATATCGCTTGGGAAAAGACCTCATCTCCTGCAGTTCTCATCCTGATACCTGGCAATGTGAGGAGCCTTCCCCAGGGCAGCAAGTCCTTTGCTGTGCTCTCCGTGCCCCACTCCCTGGTGCTGCAGCTCCTGCTGTGTATCAGCACATGCAACCTCAGCTGGGTGCTAATACTGACTACTGACAGAGGATGCATGTATATCTGCACAATATTCATTGTGTGCACATCAGGGTGCATGAATTCCTTGTTTTATGAGAGCTGTCAGTGTTTGCTGACTTCCTCTTCTGAGGAGATGAGCGTGGAAGCACCATGCCTCCTCACCAGAGCCGGCCTCTGACCATGGCTGCTGTTTGTTATCCACACACCAGAGACCACAACTAACACTGGCTATTACATACATTATTCAAGGCAAGGAGACAGCAATTGCATTAAACAGCGTGCGATGAAACGTTCAACAAAGGACAGCTTTCCTCAAATGCATCTTAAACATCTTAGTGCACTGCTGGGATGCCTAAAATGCTTCTGAATTTGCTGTATGTATTTCTTTCTCACGGGAGACAGTGTTTTTCCTAGCAAAGCACACGGATTGAAAGCACTTAAGAGCAACAAAAAGAGGCCAGTTTACTTGATGACTGAATACAGGTTGCTCCTGTGAGAATCAGAAATGAAAAACTGGCTTTGAAACAGAATTGTAGTCAGAGACAAGGAAAGGGACACCAACCCTGAGTGCTACGCAAGGCTGTTAGTTTAACTGCCTCCAGGAGTGGGGCACCAGCTCCTGGGTCATGCTTCTTATCAGCCTCTTTTGGGGTCACCCCTGACCTTGCTGTTCAGGACATGGTACCTAGCTCAGAGGACTGGGCTGCTCAGCTCCCTCCACCCGTGGCGTCCCATTTCCCCAGCTGCCTTTCTGCACTGCTGGTGCTCCTTGCAGACAGATGGGGGTCAAGGTGATGTGCCAGAGTAAGATTTCAAACCTTATTATGGTGCACTTTTTCTCAGTCAGGATTTACAGGCCCAGCATGCTCCCTGCTTGGGCCTCTGCTTTCTCTGTAACCATTAAAATTAAAGGACCTCTGAGGGTGACAGCAAAGAAGAGAGCATTCAGCATTTAAGGGAGAAAGCTGTGGCAGGACATCGTATGTCCTCCAGGCCTGCAAGTTATCTCTCTTTGCCTTTGAGAAAGCACAAGGAAGGAAACGCTTCTGAGAGGGTGAAAACTTCTTGTCCCAAACTCACATTTCAGGAGAAGCTGCTGGCCTGAGCCACTTCCCTACCCTAATCTTGAGGTGAGGCTGCTGTGAAGAGCTTGGTTTGCACCAGGAACCAGGAGGCCCAGTGCAGCACCCCAACATGCAGAGCTCCCCCCAGCCACGTGTCCGTGGGGAGCAGGGCAGCTCTCCTTTGAGTGTCATGGGCTGTGGAGCTGATGTCCCACGGGTAAGCCTGTCACAGCCATGTGCCTGCACTGCCTGCAAGGACACAGCGTTCCAAGACACCACCTCTGCTCTGCTATTTCCTCCAATTGACCCCACAGCGATTTCCCAGCTGGAAGCAGCTCCCTCACACCCAGTCCTGACAAAGTTATCACTGAGTTCAGGGCCATTAGCACCTGATTTTTTTCCCCTTCTGAAGTTTCACAGCTTTGCAGCTGATCAAATATGAACACGGATACATTTTGCAGAGATGCCCTGTTCTCCCATCCCTGGGAGCTGCCCCAGGGCCCTGCCCCCAGGCTGCAGAGGGGCAGAGCAATTTGGGGGAGCTGCATGGCACTGGAGGGTGTATGAGCTGGATGGAAAAAATGTTGAGCTGTGGGAAGCAATGATCTTTCAATAAGCATTGAAAAGTGTACAGTCAGACATTTAAGAGCAGCCCTGGCAGAAAAACAAAGAGAAACTCTGGGTGAGCGAATCCAAAAACAACAAAAGAAATTTTCCTTTACCCCTCCTGGGTTAAAGCTCTGCCTTTCTATAACTTCAGCCTGTATTGCCGTCTCTCGCACGCACCCATCTACTCCTGCCCAAAAAGAGTCCAGAAAAGAAACCAGCTCTGCTGGGGGAACACTGATTTGCAGGTTTTGCAAGAACACAAGAGGAGAAAGAAGTGGAGAGGAAAGACATGAGACAGCACCCAGCACAGGGTGGGCCAGCCTGTGAAGGCTGCCTGCACTGCTGGGGCCACTTCTCTCCACCTTGAGCACCTCAGGCAGTCTGAAGGGAAAAGGCTGTGCAGGGAATGGGGGAAGGAAGGGCGTTTGGGGAACTGTTAGTTGAGCCTAGTTTAGTTAGTCAGTTGAGCTTAGTTTAGTAACTTGTAATCATAACACATCATGAACGACACAGGACATTGCCTCATGGACAGCTTGGCTTCTGCTTCCACCCCATACTGGACAGGGTTTGGTCTCCTAAATATATGTATTTAGTAAGGAAGAAAAGCTCACCTCCTGCCATCCTTTCACAGAGGTCTGAAGATGATTCTGTTTGCTTTTGGGGTATGAAAGGTTTTCCAGAGCAAGTTCCAGGAGGGCTGTGATGACTCCAGCCCTAAGCATGTCTCCACAATTGGACCCTGAGCCTGCATCCTTGGTCTGGGTGTTGTCACATGCTCCTTTTCACATCACTTGGGCATTTCCAGCAAACTCTGTCTGACTTGAGAAGTTCCTGCTTGCCTGAAGGTTATTACTTGCAACAGCACTGGTTGCTGCAGAGAGCTGGATGTGAAAGACAATGCCCCAGGGATCATCCTCCTTCCAGACAGCTGCTTTCTGCTCTGGGCTACACACAACAGCACCACATCTACACACCGAGGGAACAACCTATGGTGATGTCTGGTGATACCTGCATGGAAATGCCCTGTTCCTCCTGCATTTAGGTGCCTGAATGCAGCAGTCAGAGCTGCTTTTGGGCTCACACAGCGACACATAGCTCATACAGTGACAGCATTCCCGGGGCAGTTCTGATTCCCTTCCATATATACCTGTATCCATCTGCTCCCAATTTAGCAGGTCATCTACAGCCTGCTGCCTGGAGCAGGCAGGATACAGGAGCACAGTCTGCCTCTCAGCTTATCCCTCATTTGTTCAGCAAAAAACCAAAAATATGGTTTGTTTTTTTTTTTTTTTTTTTTGTGGTTTAAATGGACAAAATTCATGGGAAGTGCAGGATTAGGGAAATACTTTGATGTCTGGCAAAATTAGAATGGCTGTGTTTGAGCAAATCTGAAAATTCAGAGAAAATTGACATTTTTAACATCCTTTGCAATTTCACTTCTGATTTGGAAAAATGCTGACCATTTAAATCAAATTTTAAAAAAAGCAAAGAATAATTATGTATGAAACAATAACATTCCTGGAATATTTCAAGTCTCTGTGTAAGATGACTTTTTATTTTCAAGAGCTTTGAAAGAGACAAATCCCTTTGCCCTTCAAAGCAGCGAGTGTGATTCATGACTGGGGAGCTGTAGCCAGAGCAGGATTTGTCCTTTAGGACAGCCAGCAGCACAGCTGAATTCCACAGCCAGGGGTGCATGGAGCTTCTTGGCTCAACAGCACATCCATAACTAATGAATAATTATTTCTGCATTAGTATATGATGGCTATTATAATATTTTCATTGCATATTTCTCTTTTACAGTCAGTAATGCTGACATACCAATGAAAACTTCTCTTCTCTTCTCTTGGAGAAAGGATGGTGGTGTCCAGTGTCTCTGCACATTTATCTGCCCCTTTCCCCAGCTTCTTTCATGGTCGTTATTTCTGTGAGTTATCTTCTTGTGCCATTTGTCAGCAGAGAAGGTCGCAGGGTTTCCCTGTTGGGTGGGACCATGTGTGGGCTCCTGCAAACCCCTTCCCTGGTGTCCACATATCTCATGAAGGAGAACAAAAACAGTCAGCAGACAACTCTTAAAATGCACTGGTCTCTTTCCAGAAAAACTCAAGATGCTTTTGAGAGGAAAAGATCCTTCTGTCAACCTCCTCCCTTCACAAAAATTGCTTCTTTGAATGACTTCCTGAAACATCCACGTGGCTCCAGGGAAAGTTCCGTAATTCTGAATTAGAGAGGCTTTGCTTTGCAATCAGGACTTCAAACATTGTCATTTAGCAGCCTCCTGAAATAGATTATTCCAGTGTTTTTTGCTCTTCTCACAATAGCAGTAATGCGAGGAAATCTCACCAGCACAGCTGGTCTAAATAGTGACGTGTATGAAATAAAACAGACTTCTTGGGCCTGGTACATACATCCTGCTGCTCTAGATGATTTCTAAACACAGGACACAATGAGCAAGAATTGACAACTCATAAACTATTGAAAAGGGATGCTGTGCTATTTCTGTATTCTGAAAGCGTGCTCTGTCTGAAGAAAATGAGAAGGAATAGTTTTAGTTTTGAGCTTACATCTCATCAGGATTTAGACAGTTAAATACATTTAAAATACCTTGGAAGTATTTTCTTTTCTTTTTCTGGAATACCTGCTTGGCAACAACTTTGCATTTGTTAATGCAAACATACAAGCAGCCCAAGCTCAGAAAGGCTCAGTGAATTCTTTAAGTGGGAGAAAAAGGAGACAATCTTTGGCTCTGACTCCGAGGGTTCAGCCTCTGCTCTTTTTTCACCCTCCATGGGCCCCTTTTCCTGTCCTATGGCTGTAGATGGTTGCAGAGTCTGCAGAGCCAGACTGCGTGTGCTCCAGGCCCTGGACTTCAGCATGACCCATATGTATAACCCCTAGAAATTAGAACATTATACCCAGGGGATCAGCCCTGAGCCATTTCTGACAGGAGTTAATAAATGGCACAAGATCTGCTAGAGGACAGAGGATAACAGGCTCATTTGTCAGCCTGTCCGAAGCAGTTGTCTTCTTTGTCTTCAGGACATATTTCAGCATCTCAAATATTTTGCAAGCTGCTAGTCCAGGCAACTGTCCTAAATTCTTGCAGACACAACTGTGGTGGCTTCACTCTGGGTAAAGAGGCCACATTATGCTGCCTCACTGTAAACCTGGCACTGGGGCACCTGTTGAAGAGTTTTGTCCACATAAGCAAGAGCAATATTAGAAATTCATTGATCTACTGAAATCAACAGATCTACTGTAGGTGGGAAGTCACCTATTCTTTTCAGAAAGATAGAATCTATCAAGAAATAGAAGAAGCTGTGGAAGTCTCTGATAATGGACAAACCCTTCTTCTAGTGGCAAAGTCCTGGTTAGAAGATCTTCTGCATCCAGATACCAGGATCAGCAAAACCAAAGAGAATATTGGAACAGCATTTAATGATACTTTCCTGTGTAAAGATTAAAAAAGACAGTGTAGTGGAAAAATATGCATTTCCTTGAGCTGTGGCAAGGAAACACTGTGCATATTCCTGGTGTGACTGTGCGTTGCCAAGCACGTGGTGTGGGTACCTGCCTCGGGCACAGAGAGTCTTGGCGCACAAGCCAGGACACATTTGATGACCAAATTGTCAGGAAAAGATTTCTCCATTCAGAGTGAGAGTTCAGTGACTTTTTTCAATGTTCTGCCTCTCACCAGAATATTCCTGGCAGCAAACTTGTTTATTTGGATATTTGTATAAGGTGAATCATAACAAAGGAATCACAGACACAGCTGAAACAGGCTGCTGCTCAGTCCTTGTTCTGCAGCTCATTTTCAGAGAATGTGACTGATTTACTGTGATTGACATCCAAAATCCTACAGATGAATCAGGCCTTTGCTTCTCAGGGACATGAGTTTGATTTTTCTGGCTATGCTGAGTAACAGGAAGGTTATTATTTAAATAGAAACAGTAAGTACAAATTAAAGAAAATAAAGAAAAAAGGAGAGAGCATCACGACTGCTGTGAGACCTTCAGCATTGGCAGCACTGAAGTTGCTTGGCCTTTCTGCAGAGTATTAGGCCAAGCAGTGCTGCTGGATCTCCAGCTTTCTCTGTAGTGCTGTGGGAGATCTTTGCAGGGTTAGAGAGGAGAATGCAGCACTCACCAGCTCTCACCTCCAGCCCATGGTGGTCTTTGTTGTGCTGTAGGACTGATGCTGGCTGCTGGTGATACTCTGAGTAGGCTCTGTGCAGGTTCTTGGTACTGTGGCCCACACCCAAAAAACACAATAGCATCAGGATACAATTTCTTTGAACATGGCATCTACACTTACTGTCTGGCAGCTTTAGGAGTGTGACACACCGAAGACTGCAAAGAGCTCATCTGTTTTGGTGCTGGTGCTGCAAAGGGTGATGCTCCCCTGTGTTTCTAGTCCAAATCCCAACTGCATTATCAGGAAGATCCTGGTAGGATCCATTCCACAGACCCTTATTTAGCTGCAGATGCATATTATTTGGGGATCAGGTGCTTTGTTTTGAACAAAATCCATAGTCATCACAGGGTGCCTTCTGGAGAATGAAGAAGGGACTTGGCAGGAAAAGCTGCTGGGGAAAATTGGGTGGCAGTGCCTGGGTTGTGTCACAGGTTTGTGCATGTATTGGATTGTGAGGGCCAGGTGTCCAGCAGCAATACAGGGGTGTGGGAGCTCCCCACTGCACGGGAGCTGGCCCATGGTTTGTGCTCCCAGGATTGCTGTGTTAGACACGGGGGAGAGACAGAAGTGATTTCTCCTCTCTGTCACCTTACTACCATGTGCAGGAGTTTACCCTCCCATGGAATGGTGTTGTTGAAACTGAAAGATAAGGAACTCCTGGCATTTAGCTTACGGTAACCTAAAATCTTATCAGGATCAAAAAGCCTCTGATACAAAAAGCCATTATGAAGTTGTTTTTAAGGCTTGACTTCCTTTGCTCTGCTGTGGATGCAGTCCAAGGTAAAGTCCAAATTGAGACTAGCTGAGAGACACGTTTTTCTTAATGCTGACACTGCTTTTCTAACACATCTGAAGCTTTGCTGTGGGGGTAGATGTTATCTCTGAAAGCTGCCAGTGCAGGGTGGGACACCTTTTCTGAGTGCTCCCTACCAGCCACCATGATCCTTAGGATGCATGGCTATCATGAGTGATGCCCCCGGGAAGGGAAAGAGAAAAAGCCTGTTCATATCAGGATCCTCTGTGCTGGAGCCCTGTACACACTCATGCTTCTCATCCATACTTTCTGTTAATCAAGTCATTAATCTAGAACTGCTCTCCAAAATTTTAATAACCAAAGATCCCTCTTAATTCAGGAATTCATGTTTGCTTCATGCTTTAACTGTTGAAAAAGTTATGTATTTTTTTCAGAACAGGGGGCAAAGTACTGTACAATGAGTTCCAAGTGCTTCTACACAAAGGACCTGAAAAACACTGCTACAAAGTCTGGAGGCTGGGAAGTGTCCTGGCAGGGAGAAGGGAAGGAAAAGTGTCACATGTCACACCATTTGCCCCTCACTGCACCACCACCCTCGGGCTGAGCTGCCCCTCACTTTGCAAGTGCTAGAGGGCAAGTTCCACATAAACACTCAAAAGGAGTTTAGTGTCAGGTGTGTCTGGCACCATCCTACCCTAAAAAACAGAAGCCAAAAACTCCAGTCTCCCTTGCTTGGCACATCCTTTGCTCTTCCTGGTACCAACAGCCTCTGAACTGCTGAGCCTATCTTGCTCCATGGCAAAGAGGCTCTGCTTTCTCATCACTGTCTCCAGCATTGGATAGTCCAAAAACTAAGCCAGAGGGGTTTCTAGGGTATGAGCCCTTGCCAGATGCAAATGTTGATGCACTCTGGCACCCACTGCTGTTTGCAAGTGGGTGATTATATGTTCATAACAAAGATGTCATCAGTTCAGGGCGGTCAGGAACCTGTTCCATCACGTGCACACTAGGGCACAGGCACAGGCTTGAGCTGCCTCCTTCTTACAATCTTTAATGATTTTGTTCTTCACCTGGGTAGTCTTGGAGCTGCCGCCCATGATTAGTTCTCACATCATCCCTTCATAGAATGAGTACACAAAGGCATTTTGGGAGAACAAAATTACTCAAGATTTTGACAGCTACAGCTGAAAAACATGTTTGATTCAATATCTTTTGTTTTTCCCTTTGTTTTACCTGAGGACTTCTGTAACTATTTGAATTTCCAATGAAAGATTTTAAATGAATTTTTTCCATTACAAGTAATCTTAAGTATAAGGGGAGTTAAATATAGAGTTAGGAAATACAGGAATGTTCAGGTTGAACAAAATGCTTCTGATTGCTCAAGATGAAATATTTTTCTCCTCCCTGTCTTGCTAACCCAGACATGTTCTCTTTCTGGTTTGTTTTGACCTCTGAGCTGGCAAATGCTCCCTCCTCTGTGCTTGCTCGAGGGTACAGTAGGTGCACATTTAGTAAGTTTCTTGGTTTTTTTCCCCTGGCGTTCTAATTTGCCTAGAGCTCTTTGAATTTGAAACCTTTATCTCTGCTTTCCAGCATATTTTCTCCCCTGCCAGCTGAGAAAAGGCATGTTCAGCACAGTGATGGTGGAGACAGCCACTCTGAGCCCTGTGGGCAAGCTGGGCTGTGGCAGAGCAGACTGACAGAGCTGAGGAAACCCGCGGTCTCCCTGAATGCCAGCATTGAGGTTTCTTTTAGGAGAAAGAAGACTTATACTTTCCCTTCATGGATTTTTTTTTCTTGTAAAAGAGCCAATTTGACCTTAGCAGGTATTTGACCTATTGGCCTTAGCAGTATTCTTGCACACCTCACCTTGGGCAGAACCAAGGCCATGGACCTGCATTACCCTTTATACCTTTCTTCTAAGTACTGGAATGGCAGATGGGGTCACAGTCCTCCCTTATCATGACTTTTATATCACCTACTAATTTGCTAGGTCAGAGAATGTATTCTGTCAGCCTGAATGGGTGGGCAGCAGAGGGAGAGACCCCATCCCTATCCTCCCACATGGAGGGTGAGCATGGGAGCAGCTCCAGCTCTCATCCCCAGCGAGTGGGTGGCTGCCTTGCTGCACCAATGGTGTCCAGTTGCATGGGTGTCCTTTGCCATATTGCAGATCAATTCTCACTCCTGAAAACATCCTCACTTTGAAAGACATCAGGATTCAGAAGATTTTGAGCACAGCAAAGCATTTTGAAGATACATTGTGACACCACAGTTATGGTTCACTTTCTGCCCTTTGATGGATTCCTGACACTGTTCACTTTAGGGCGGGTGGTTATCACACTCTTAAAGCCTCTCCAGATCATCAGGGACAGCCAAAAGTGGTAGCATAAAGATACAGGCCTGCAGCCTGATGTGTGGAAGTTTCAACATCTACATTGGTGGTTTGTCTAATTCTTCCTCTCAATCCCTCACCATGGAGTATTGCATCTCCGACCCTCCTGCCAATGCCTCCTTAGGGTACAGAAATGTCATGGAAGTGTCCTCATTGACAAAACCATAAACATGGGCAGATTTACAGGAGAGCTGGTGTATTATACATACAGCAGATAATTGTACTGCTAGGAGAGAGATAGCACAGGCAATAAAAAGTAAACAGTGTTTGCCCAGCAGCTTGTGGACTCTCAGCAGGCTGCTGGAGGAAACAAGGAGCAGCTCAGATAAACTTTTTCATGGTCAAGGCCAGAGAAGCTGTAAAGGAGATCCTGGGGAGGATCTGCTGACAGCTGGGAGCCTGTTGGGTGGATCTGTGTTTATGGTCCTCTACAGACAACTGCAGACTCTGGTCTCAACCATCCTGCTAAAACAGGCCATGGGCTGACCATGTGGACTTCTCCCACTGCCTGTTTTCTTCCACACTGAGCACTGTGTGAGGAAAAGGGAAGAGAAGGCTGATGCAGATACAAGCAGTAGTATGGACTGTCTCCAGCTGACTTATGATTTTCATACAGCAAGTGAGAAAGTACTACACCCTTGCATGAATAAATAATGCTTTTAATAACAGCAATGAAGGATCAGTTGTGCACATATGTGGGTGTACAAGAGGGCTAAGAGGAGGAGCACCCCATACAACAGGTGATTCCTGGCTGGTCAGGAGCAGCTGGGCAGCTGCCTGTACCCAGGGTCAGCCTACCAGCTGTTGTTGCAACAGTTGTGTCATCCTAATCCTCTACCACGTGTTAGCATTCCCTTGGCGTGCCCAGAACTGCCAGCAATGGCTGCAGCTCTGCTTGGCCAGAGCAGCTGGGGAAGGGTGGCCTCCAAGAAGTCTTTATTTTCATGCTGATAAAGATCAAAGGTTTTCTCTCCAGGGTTCCACAGCAATTCCCACTGCGGAGGAAGGCTGGCTCAGGAACTGAGTGATCTGTCCTGGGTGGAGGCAGTGGCCACACCAATAAAGTACATAGAGCAGCCCAGGATGCCAAGGGCAAATTGCAAAGGGCAGTTTGGGACAGAGGAGCTGTCAGCCCCTGGCAAATCCATGGCCAGAAGGAAAAGGTGTCATTAAAGACCACCTGGATCACAGCATACGTGTCACCCAGGGGCTTGTCTGCAGAAAACATGGATTCGTGTTGCCATGACCTTTCACAGCCCATCAACCTCCTGTGCCCCTCAGTGATGTCACTACTCCCTCCATAACCATGGATCTGAGAATCTGCCTGTGTGGATCAGCACCACTGTGTCAGATGGCACATGGCCAGGGGACATGATCATCATTATCCCAAATTATTTAAATACTCTGAGTGAAAGGTGGTGGGTAGGCATACAGTGGTGGATTCAATGAGGTGGTACTGTTCAAGAAGAGTTCAAATTTTTAAAAATCACACAAAATATTCCAAGTCTTAACAAAAAATGTTGGGCTGTGCAAAGGAGAATATCCAACCCAGAGGTTGTAAGGATTAAGAAGCTAGGTGGCATTAGCTAGGGTGGGACTTAATAGGGGGAGAATTAATAATTCTGTTTTGCTCACTTGGAGATCACTGTCATGATGAGAAGAAGATGCCAGGGTCTCAAGGTGACATTTTAACCTGAGGAGCTGTGTACACACCAGAAAGCTGCATGGATGTGGAAAAACCTTCCTCCCAGCTGGGGATGTAAAACCATTACAGGCTTGTTTGAATTGCAGGGCAAAGGTTTTATTTAGTGTGTGCTACACAGCAGATCTTCCAGATCCCAGGTCTGTGAGGCTGGTCCCCAGTGGGGAAATTACATTCTTTTTCCCAGTTACAGGATGGGAAAATCAGTTTGGCTGGCAAAGCAAAACTAGAAAAGGATAAATTGTAGCTGGAGTGAAAATAAATTACTCATTTTGCATCAACTTGAGGATCCTCCATACTGCAGCCTCCTTTAACAGTTTAACCTCACATTCAAAAAGAAGTATCAGGTGATTGGTTGCTTTGAAATACTGCACTTGAATCTGTTGTTAGAATTTGTATTACCGGGGATTTGGGGGGATTTGCTGAGTCTGACCTGACTCCGCACCTTCTGTCAGCCTGAATGGGTTCACCTGGAGCAGCCTCTTCCTGAAGGACTGACCCCAGGGAAGGGACCCACACTGGAGCAGTTTTTGATGAACTGCAGTCCATCAGGACCTCTCATAATGTGTGATTTCCAACTCCTTGTAAAACAGCTCTTTCAAGATAATCCTTAAGTAGTTGCATGAATACGGGAATTAAATCCACAGGGAACTCATACCTTTACAATCACTTGCAAAGAAGGCCAGGTTGTTCAAGCTGCACACATGGCTAGCTGGCCTGACAAATCCATCAGACAGTGTTGATGTCATAACCACCAAAAATGGTGTGTTTCAAAAGATAAAGCAAATACGAGCCACTTCGTAGCTACTTGACAAAGAAAGCTATCTCACATTTTGTTCCAGTACCAATCTGATGGATCATAAGCATATAATGATTGGAAAAAACTTTTTTCACAGATCAGGAGGGGATATTTAGTGGCTGAAAAATGTTTTTTATGTGTTAATGCCTTTGGCAGTGCTTCATTCTCAAATTACTTATGAGATGCATGTGTGAACACGAAAACTAAGTCAATTGTAAAAGTGTTTGGGACAAAATCAAAACTGAAGCCAAATGTTGCTTGCTCTACTTCTTGAAGAAAGCCTTTTATTCATAGCTGTCACAGCAGTTGATATTGGTCTGGATGGAACATCAACAACATGAGGCGTGAGGATAGATAATGCTAAAACAGCAACAAAGCAGGAAGAGATCAAAACTCTTCCCACTGCCAAGTCGAAAATGAAATATCTGTGGAACAGATGTACATTTCTTTGTCCATCAGAGGACTGCCCTGCTCTCTCTGGGTACTTGGTACTGGCAGCTCTTAACCCTGTTTTTTCTCCATGTGGGGCACAGGAGTTGCTGAAGTTGGGAGAGCTGGAACTGCAGACACCACCCTGCAAAGCAGCTCCTGGGAACTGGAGCTGGGCTGCACATGGCCACCTCTCCTGGAAGTGTGGCCCTTGGAGAAGTCTTGGACCATATAGCCCTTGTCAGAAAGCTGCATTTCTAAAGAAAAAGACCTTTGGGCTCCTCTGCTGGAGTGGCTGCTGAGGCAGGGACCCAAAAGAGGTCCCCTTAAACACTGAGGTGATAAAATGCCTGGGGTAGATAGTTTGAGGAATATCTTTGGCTTGGCATGGCTGAGAGCAGGGGGCCACAGTGCCCTTCTAAGAACCAGTTTGTCCTTTCCCTACAGATCAGTATGGTCAGGGCCTGGTCATTTCAGGTATCCTCCACACATGGGAGTTGAGGGCCTCCCACTGCTCTCATCTGCCACTCTGAAAAAGATTGTCAGTGCCTGCTGCAGAAGCAGGAAGACATGGAATGCCCTTGCTTGAGGACAACACAGCCTGTTTTCTAATTCTGCCTGTGGCCAGACCACTAGAGAACCTTTTTTTTTTTTTTTTTTTTTTTTTTTTTTTTTTTTTTTTTTTTTTTTTTTTTTTTTTTGTTTGTTTGTTTTGTTTTTTTCCACAAGAGTATTACTTTCTTCTGTTTTTAAGCCATATAGCAGCTATGAATTCCCTTTGATCCAGCACACTCCTATCAGCTCTAACAAAAGGAGCAAGAGTGGCTCCTGGGAGGAATTCCTGTCTACAGCTGATGCAGAGAAACACTTTTTATGAGCTGTTTACTGTCCTTTTCCAGTAATTACTTTTTTTATAGGGAACATTGGTCAAAACCTGTGGCCTGTTGTTGAATGCGAAATGCCAGGACAGTGTCCGGTTAAAAGTCCTGTGATGCAAATTATGTGAATGCAGAAGATGAAGTTTGTGCTCACCCATCTCATTTGGCACAAATCTCCTTCAATGCTGTGAAAGGAAATATCCATGCAAAATATGTTTTGTTATGAATTCTGAAAATAATATGTCAAATGAATTTTTAACTTTACGCATCCTCTTCATTGCTAAGCCCTCTCTCCTCAGCCAGGATGAGGTACAATGCTGCTCTGGCCAAAGAGGATTTTTTGAGGCACAGAAGATTTCTGTGAGCTCCTTTTACAGTCTGTCCCAAGGCTGCACACTCCTCAGAGGGGTTGAAGCACTCCCTGAAGGACTGGGGTTGCTTTCAGAGATGGGGACTGCTTTTGGAGAAAGGTTTTATGTTTTCTACAGTCATTGTCATTACAATAGAGCTGTTGGTTTGTCCTCATCTCCTCCTGCCTAGGAGACATTAAACACTAGCTACAGACTTACTGGCTGAAGTGGAGGCATATGGAAAACACTTTCTGCACTACTGGAAATAAGTGTGGTAATGATTCCAGAATGCAGAGCATAGGGAAATTGAGCTGGGCTCTTGACACATTAAGGCCAATCATTTTACAACATGGAAATGCATTTTCTTGTTTTCTTTTAATAAAATACTCCTTGTTTTTAAAATGAAGCTTGCAGGAGTTTTGATGCTGGTGAGTCATCAAAAGTGGATATTTAGTGGGTTACCAGCCCGCAGCTCAATGCAAATGATTTCAGCAGCTGACATCCACAGACTGCAGTGGCCCAGCTATCTAACAGCCTTGCCTAGAATCAGGCACCAAGAGAAAAATTAATTTTAACACGTCTAGATCAGCAAAAACTAGAACAGCAAGAGCTAAGCACAGGGAGTACAGTGGTGGGATCAGGAAGGCAAAGGCATCACTGCCAGCTGGATGCAACACTCCACATGCTGCTGCCTGGAGGACAGATCCATGCTCCTGTGCCAGGAGGATGGAACAAAGCACCACTTATGGGGCTGGGAATGAGGTTATCTCAGCTACCTGGAGATGCAACTCAGGGCAGGCAGCTTCCTTGGATCTGCTCAGATCAGGGCACCTGACCTGATCTCTGCTCTGCAGAGCACAGGACAGGCAAACAAAGCCTTGCAGTTGCTGGACCTGTTAAAGAAACTGCTCCACTGAGTTTGTCCCAGCCACTGCATTGGGTTTCATGTGTCCTGGGCCCAGGTGGAGCTACACGGGGTGTTTGGTTTGGCAGGTGTGGTGCAGCCTGGCCTCAAGGCTGGGAACAGCCACAGCCTGGGCTGCAAGACTGCAAAGCAGCTTCTGTGCTGGGCAGGGTGTGAGAGAGCCACTGTGTCACAGCTGCGCCTCCACACAGGGTCCTGCTCCTGTCACACACGGCACAGCTCCTGCAAAACACACACATGGATGGAGAGAGAGCATTGCTTTTAAAGATAACTTTTATTCCCCCCCCCCGCCCGGGTAAATACCCTTATCCAAAATCAGCGTAAGAGAATTCTGTGAGTCTTATCTTGTTCTGCAATTTTCCTGCCTTACAAAGTCACTAGTAGTTCCCTATTTATTAGCACTGGCACACATCCACACCATCTCCCAAGCCCTGGGCTTGCAGGAATGTAGACAGCCCAGCTTCACTTCCGCTCACCATAGATTTTGGAAGTTGTGGGATGTCTGAATTTGTAGGAGCTGAAGGAACTTTGTGCCAGCATGAGTAAAAGGAAGGATGAGGCAAAAGTGAGTGCAGCAAAACAATAAAAAAAATCAAGGAGAAAGTCCAGAGAAAATGAGAACAAAATATTCACAAATATTTTACAGATTAGAATGTCTAAAAATTCCAAATTAGTTAGAATCACAGAATAATTTAGGTTGTAAAAGACTTTTAAGATCATTAGGTTGAACTATGAATCCAGTGCTGTCAAGCCCACAACTAAACCATGTCCCTCAGTGCCACATCTACAGGACTTTTAAACCTCTCCAGGGATAGTAACTCAAACACTTCCCTGGGCAGCCTGTTTAAGTGCTTGACAACTCTTTTGGTGAAGATATGAAAGAATTAGTAAGTATTAGGAACATAAGAAAAAGTGTCCTTGAGCAGCAAGAACACCTCCTCAGTTATCAAGCACAGGCTCGAGCTCTCAGCCTGCAGCAGGCATATATAATTCATTAGCTGCCATGCAGTCTCTGGGTACCTCATTTTGACTTGAGTTAAGCCAAAGAAAGGCAGAGTGGAGACCAAAATGAAAGCATGGCCATTGCTGCAAGCCTGGCTGGCACGAAGGTCATCACTGTGCACTCAAGGCTCCTCCTTGGAGGCCCTGTACCTGTCCCTGTTCATCCCATCCCAAGCTCTTTATGCCATACAGAATTGTCTGCATAAGCAGTTGTTGTGCTTCCTGCCTCCAGTCTTGCTCCAGAGCAAAACCAACTGCATGAAGTATTGACCCACACCTATCTTGCCAAACCACCAGATTTTCCCACTTCAAACCCCTCCCAACAACTTCATTCCAGGGCAATGTTGTCCAGCTCTAAGCACATTGCCAGGATTTAAAAAGAAGAAGCTGCATGCAGAACATCAAGCCCTGGTAATAACCAGGTTACTGCACACCAGAGTGTCACCCGAGATAAAAAATGACCAACTGTCAGCTACATGGCAGAGACTATTTTTCCACACTTTGCAGCCAACCCTGCTTGGTTCTTCTGCCCAAAACTATATGTGTCTGACCTTCTGCATCTCATGTTCTCTGGAAACATGATTTTCTTTGTAAACAGTTGATGAACCTTAGCTAGGAGAAAGGAAAAATGGATTCAGTAACTTTTCAGGATCTGGTCTTTATGGGTTGATAGATCAATTAAAGAGAAGTGACATAACCACTTTTTTCCTTGTCATGCTTTTTTTTGGTTTTTGGTCCACAATGGTGAAGAAGGGGCATTCACCCTGTTGATATGAACGGCAAATAAAATCTTAAGTCACCCACTCTCCTGTGTGCTTTGAAGGTCAGTGAGTCCTCTATAAGCTCAACCCATAAAAAAACTGTAGTTGAGGGCTGTACAAAGGCATCACATGTGTAACTCTGACTTGCCACTGATGTGTTGGAACTGAAGAGCTCTTGTAATGCTGCCTGGGTGATCCCTGAAAAACTCTCCTTGACAAGAAAGAATACAATTTTAAACAAATAAAACACGCTGCAGGATAGAGACAACATAAGTCTGGGCAGCCTCTTTGCGACAGCAAGAGCAGATGAAACGAGGCACTGGTGGTTTCACAACACAATCTAGAATCCCCTGAGGTGATGTGTTATCTGGAAGCCAGGGCAGTGAGAGGGAAGGCAGCCTGCCCACAGCATGGCAGGCTCTTAACTTTGGTGGGTAATCTGCATTCATGTGGGGAGTCTCAGAGGCTTCTTTGAATTTGGATTCCTTGCACCGGACAAAGTTGATGGATAAACTTACTGATACTTATCTCCCAAAAGTTGTTTTTAAGTAAAGAAATGCCCAGAATTATTTGAGTAAATGTTTCTAGTGGGAGGTAAATTCAATTTTCTGTAGTTCAAAATATTATGCAGATTCCCATCTGCTTTCTTGCAATGGCAAAAATACTTCCAGATTATTAAATCTATTCACAGTACTACTCAGTTGTTCTCATTGATTGATGACAATTGTTTTTGACATTAATATCCTAGTTCTTATATTCTGTAAATGTTGTGGGTAAGTATTTGTAGAAAACAAAACAAAAGTCTAGTTGAGAACAGATGCTCTAATTCTAATGGAAAAATTTCACACCAACTTCTTAAAGGCCTCTTTGGAACCCATATGAACTCCTATGGTATGTTTTGCAGTTTCTCTCTGGCATACTGTGCATCAGAGACAAAAGTTTTTAATTGCCCTATCAGGCTTCCATTCCTTCTTCCTGATTGTCACCACCCCTCACTTGCGGTGATCTGTGATGATTTTTATCTTAGGGCAGCTATCTAAGCCATGGATATCAGCATTGTTCAATTACCCAGCCAAGAGCAATGATTTAACTTTTATGCAACAGAAAAGCAGTACAGAAGCAGCATTGCTAAGTTGCAAGATAAGAAGCTTGCATTTCAGCAGAGATGGTAAAAATTCATTTCAGTTCTCTTGGCATGGAGTCACACTAACACTAACCTGGCAGTGGCAAAGTCTCTTAAGGGTCCATTCAGCTTCCACTGGAATCAGTAACAAAGTTGTACTGGATGTATCTCCATCTGCAACTCTCCATCTGCCTGGTAATTATTGTGGCAATAAACTGCATTTATAGAAATTCATATCCTCATAAATTAAAAAAATCCAGCAGTCAGTCTCCTTCCATTGTGGCTCTGTAGCCAGGGTATTTTTTAATAGCTGTTAAATTCACTGTACTCTGCTGAAGAAAAGAATTAATGAAGCACTGTTTAAACAAGTGTTCAAAAAGTATGGCCTATTGCTTCCTCCTAAGTTCCTATGTGCTAGTAGATTGTGAAGTCAGAATCTTCTGTCTGCATATTTTCTACAAGAATATGTCACTGTAACTTCATTTAAAAGTCTTATTAAATAACTCTAGTCCTGTTGTAAGTGAGGTTGGAAATACCTGTCTCCTGTCTGGCCCTAAGGTCCTCTGTTCTCATGGCACTGTGTGGAAAGTACCTTTGTGCAAACAGTGCTCTTTGTAATTTTCTAAATAGCAACCTTTTTGAAAGGGTTTTAAAAATGCCCCAAATACAATTTCAGGAACTGGCCAACACCAATATTCCAGATCCACCCTGTGCTTCAATCTCTGTTTAAAATCTCCATGGGACATTTCTTAAGGGGACTGGTTTTCCCCTGTGATCTTTGGCAAAATTTCACCTTTCACCAGTTACATCACCTGTGGATGCAGTGAAATAAGAATCCACCTGCCTGCTGCTAGGTGATCTTGAAAAAGTCTGTGCACTCTTTCACAAAGCCCTGAGAATGGGAAACCAATATCTGTGTTAGAGTGTTTTTAACCATAAATGATCACCCAAGAACGTGCAGTTGTGTGTTTTTGCAAACAAGGTGTTCACTAGTTATGTGTAAATGAAACTCCACATTTTTGACATCTTATTCAGAATGTGGTAATTACATTGAGTACGTAATAAAAATATTAAACTGAGTTTGATGACTATACCAGGGTACTGAGGACTAGTTGTAGCTGAATGAATGGATGTGCCTACCATAGCTCAACTTCCTTTGTGAAAGAAGATGTGGGGAAATCCTAATAAGGAGGCAACTGGTAGACGTTCAATATGTTTAATACTTTACTCCCTCATTTAGAGAACAAAGCGTTGCCTATTCCACACTTCTAGTTTGGACAAAAGCAGGGCATGGAAATGTGTAATCTGCATTTTCTGAATAGTCAAGATTCACAAAGATGATTTCATGTCCCCTGTTGTTTAATGTTGGCCTGCTAGCAGAAGAGGACAAGAAGTAATCCAACGTATATTTTTTTTTTCTAAAATCCAGAATCAGAATCAGAAATATTCCCAGTTCTGTTGCGTTTGTAAGCAGTGTGAAGCACAAGACTACCACCACAGAGTGTATAATTGAACGAATCTTTTAAATCAGTCTAAAATTACCACGCCTATCTCCAAGACTCAGCCTAATAAACTGATGAATATGTAAGAGTTTCTGATATATATTTCCAGTGAGAAATCTAACTGTATAAAAAGCACAAAAAGATGATGGGAAGACAGTCTGATTCTTCTCAGGAAGCTGCTCCTGCTAATGTGATGAGGAAACTCCCACTGTGAGCCGTGTCGCTTCCATCATGTGGGACAACTTTATGAGACCATGTCATTTTGTAGCTTTGGAAAAGCACCGCAAAATGAATTTTCCTGGCAGTTTTGACAACAAAATGTGTTGTACCTTATGTTATAATGATCAGACTGACAGTCTTCCTGTAAATAATTCATGTAAAAATTCATAACATTCATATGCAATTCAGATCCAGGAATGTCCACCTGTAACATTGGTAACACAGAGAACTAAGTACTCATTGCAATCAATTTCACTGGGCAGTTCTAGTTAAATATGCCCTACATTTATTTAAGTTTGAAAGAGAAGAGAAGGAATGATCTAATGCTGGTGTGTGCCTTATCTATTAATAGTCTGTTAGGTAACTGTCACCTTTTGGAGAATTTAATTTTTCTGACACCGGTGGAAAATAGTGAAACAGTAAAATAAGAGATGTGCTTTTACGTTATATGAGAGATAGCACCTTTCATTAGTGTTCCTGGTTGTTATGTGAATTTATTATGTTGTGCTGTTCTCACCTACAGGCATGGGAATGTCTCATCTTTCTGGCCTGGAGAGAGTTTTTTGTGCCTGAATGCATATTTGTTTTATCTTAAAACCAGAAGAAGACATTAATATCCGAACCCATGTTTTCTCCTGCTCCTGGTGGATGTGCCAGCGTCGGCCAAGAGTGTGAAGTTCCCCATTTGGGAAAACAGCTTCCCCTTTTTCTGGCCCAGGTCTGAAGTACATCTCTGGCCCTATCTCCTTCTCTCTGCTCACCTCCTTCTTCCCACAGCAGGTGTTTGCTTTTTCTTTCTCTGTTCAAGTCCTATTTGGATTAATTTCTGTTCTCCACCACTTTTACGCAAAAAGCGTCCCTAAAGCCCTTGATTTCCTGAACCCTTCCAGCAATTTTCGGTGTGAATATCTGTGTAGCAAATGTAGAAATTAGGACAGTTATGAGGTCACCTATCCCAAATTGGACAGCTGGAAGCTGCGTGGGAAAAGGCTATGGCAACACTATCTTGTCCAAGAGCACAGAATAACAGGGTGCAAGGGATAGGCACCTGCACTCCACTTACTCCTTGTGGGAGCCAGGCCCTGAGCCTGCCCCAGCTCTGCTCTCTGGGGAGCTATCCTAGCCCAATGTGCCCACCAGCGTCAGCTTTCCCTGGACATCCTCAGCATCAATCCGCAGGGCTGTTCCTGGGGAGACAAGGGGAATATGCAAAGGAAGCCCAGAGCTCCTCTGTCTGCGTGGCAGGGCTGAGGCAGCCAGAGCTGCCTGTGCATGGGAGACAGGACACAGTCTTGCGAGGGAGGAGGGACGCGAGCATAGAAGGAAGGGATGCCTGTAGAGAAGAAAAGATGCCTGCTCGGAGGAGAGTTGCACCCAGGAGAAGAATGAGGGATGCTTGCAGGGCAGGAGTGAGGCACACGCGGGGATACACGCAGGGCATGAGGATGAATTACATGCAGGACAAGACCGACGAAGGCAGGGAACAGCGAAAGCAACCCGACGGCGGCAGGGACGAGGACGGGGCGTGCCCTGGCTGTAGCCTCAGCCCTGCCCTGCCCTGAGTGACTCCGCGGCCGCCCACTGGCAGCGCGGGGCACGGTGATGTGCGGGCGGGCGCTCCAATGGGGCCGGGGCGGCGGGGCCG